>CALZFC010000005.1:4912500-5052500 GCA_945643635.1 Allodiplogaster sudhausi
TATGTGCATAGGCATGTATGTACACAAGAAATACAATGAAATGGAGAATAAAGAGAAGGCAGATGAGAAGCATAAGAAGAAAAATGGGATGAATTGTTCAGGAGGACAGCCGCCCCAACCGGTGGTGGATCCACCCCATCTCACTGTCAACGAAGGAGATCCCGCTTCTTTCCGCTGCTGGGTACCCGGAATTCCCGACTGCCAGATCACTTGGCACAAGGTTCGACGAATACACTTTGATATCTTCCGTATGCATTTGATTGGACAGGATCAAGTGGGAGGCCCGCTGCCGCCCGGAGTGTACCAGACTGGCAACGCCCTGAAGATACCCAAGGCACGTCTTTCGGATGCTGGGAACTACATCTGCACGGTAGTGAACCAGTACGGACTCGGCCGCTCCCCCGACGCCAGACTCGACGTTGTCAGAGGTTCGAGCCCGTACTAGAAAGATGCATGCTTTGATCATGAAACTCCTGCATGAGAAGAGTGAGGAACTCCAGCAGACAGCAACTCCTTTAGCAAAGAATCCAAATGAATGAAGCGGCACATTCATGAACAGGACCCGAAAAGTGCCCGCCGATCGGCCAACCGCAGCCGCATCCGCAACGCGTCCCGCCGCGCAAGTGCACTTCTAGGAAAGAAAAGAGTCAGAATCACAGTGGAATGACTACATGACGAACAAGCAGATAACGCCGCTTCCACTCTAGGAAACCATGACAGAGTTGATGTGCAGCACGTATTGTTGTATGCAGCAGAAGAGAGAGTGTACTAACAGAGTTTCCAGTCAACCACACCAGAGCGTGCACTCGCTGGTACCGGCTGGAAGATCTGAGAGAGTTCTGAATGTGTTCAGCCCTGCTGCGAGCCCGTGTCGATCCACCCGAGCAGCGCGTGCAAGAGGGAGACCCGGCTCGTTTCCGCTGCTGGGTTCCTGGCAATGCCAACGTCGATCTGACCTGGACGAGAGCGGGCGGAGCAGCACTTCCGACTGGAGCTCGTGAACACGATGGAATCCTCCACTTCGACTCGGCCCGACTCGGCCAGCACGACGGCAGCTATGAGTGCAAGGCTGTCGACCGCAGCAACAACCAGCCCATCCCGGCCGACCAGCCAGCCAGTCTCATCATCTCGCAAGGTTATTTTCTTTCTGAGAACGGCAGCAACTAATATTATTATATTAATATTATTATATTAATATATACTCTCAACCGCGAGGAGTCGATTTTCTGTTTCGATTAAGCTCAAGCAGCGTCTTAGTTAATTCAGAAAAGTTTAAACAAACTTCGTAGTGTATGTATGTACATACATACATATGTATGTATGTATGTATGTATGCATGTGGGGCATCAGTGCAGTTTCCGAAACAAATTCCTGAGCATGAAAACGTTGGCCCATTGGGCAGCGGCGGGTAAAGCTAAGAAAGACCCCTCGCCGTTGAGCGCTAGTGTACATATGTATATTAACCAAAGAATGTCAGGAGCGCCTCTCCAGCCTCAAGTGGAGCCGCCGGAGCAGACGGTCAAGGAGGGCGAGCCGGCCACTTTCCGCTGCTTCGTTCCGGGAAACAATGAAGCACAGGTCTGAATCGCCACTTATACTTGAAGTGAATCTGAAAGTATGAACGGAATGAATTATAGCTTCGCTGGTCTCTGCCGAACAACCGTCCACTACCACAAGATGTGCAAGAGAGAGGAGGAGTCCTGTCCATCCCACGTGCCACTCAGTCCCACCAGGGACAGTACCTCTGCACTGCCACCGATCCACGCACTCGGCAGCAGGCACCCGCTCCCCCTGCTGTTCTTCGAGTCGCTTCTGAAGAACGTCAGGGATTCTGGAATACTTAAACTATTTTTATAAATAAGATAGGCTGAATAGAGATTGAATGAAATGTTGCAGCTCGTCGCCCACAAGTGGACCCTCCAGAGCAGACAGTAAAGGAAGGCGACCCGGCCACCTTCCGTTGCTGGGTGGACGGCAACCCGAATGTCGAGGTGAGAGGCTGCCTTTCAGAATACTTCCAATCGAAGGCTGATTCAGCTGCGATGGACTCTTGCGAATGGACAACCGCTCCCGCACGGAGCACAAGATCAGAATGGAGTTCTGTCCATCTACAGCGTGTCTCGGAACCACCAGGGACAGTACATATGCACGGCCACGGACCCCCAGACGGGCAGGCGAATGCCTTCTCCACCCGCCAGTCTCAACATCGCGCACCCCTCGCAGCCTCTCGATACCCGCCCGCCACGCGGCCCGGAAGTGGATCCTCCTGAGCAGACAGTGAACGAGGGAGAGCCGTCCTCCATCCGCTGCTGGGTGGAGGGAGAGCCCGACGCCGTCCTGTCCTGGGCGCGCCGAGACAAGCGGCCCATCCCGGCGGGCGCCTCCGATGCGGGTGGCATTCTCTACATTCCATCCACCGCCTCGGCCGACCAGGGCGACTTCCTGTGCACGGCCAGACATCCCGATGGCAGCAACCCTCGACTCGCTCCCAATGCTCGCATCAATGTTCGACCGGGTAATCACTTCTCTTTTCAGTTCATAAATACAAAATAAACACAGTACATCTTGTTAGACAAACCAAAGTTGAAGCAGGACGCATCGAGCCTCAAATCGAGCCATCGGAGCAGACGATCCCCGAAGAGACTCCATTCCGCATTCGCTGCTGGGTGCCAGGCCATCCCGGACTGGCTGTGCAGTGGAGGAAGATTGACGGAGAACTGAACAGCGAAGCAAGACAAGAAGGAGGAGTCGTCTCAGTTGACAAGGTTCTGCTTCCTTCGAGTCAAATGACATGACGACGTTGTTGTTGTGCAGGCCCAGCAATCGGATGCTGGCAACTACGTCTGCTCTGCCCGCGACCCTCACTCTGGCCAGCCAGTGGATTCCATGCCCGCGCTTGTCAATGTCAAACCTGCAGGTATGGGTCAAATTAATGAGCAAGATATGCAACTCTGCTCCCAGATGCATCACATTTTTTGTTCCATACAAATACTATGTACATACAAATGTGCATTCAGTTTACTGTCTGCATCTCCTCTGTGCAATAGAACTCGGAACCATATGAGGCATTGCCCCATAGCACACCCTTTTAGCTGAAGGGCCATTCATCTCCCCGGAGGATCAGACCGTGCCGGAGAACGACCCGGCGAGTATCCGTTGTTGGGTGCCTGGAGAGCCAGCAGCAGATCTGTCGTTCTCTCGTGTGGATGGCCAGCCGCTTCCCTTCGGCCACTCAGTGGAGGAGGGAGTCCTGAACATCCCGAATGCCAAGAAGGTCGACGAGGGTGACTTCATCTGTACTTACACACCTGACGAGGAAGAAGGAGGCGGGCCCCCCAGGCACTCCACGATCTCCAAGCTGCACGTCTCCGATAGTACGCAGTCACATTCACTTTCCTCTGTCTGTCCTTGTCTCTGCTTTGCTTTTCTGGCTCTGTCCGTTTCGTACGCAATTTACTTAATTTGTTTTTGTTATAACAAAATAACTGTATTTTTAACCCAAGATTGATAGGGAGGATTTTATTGGTTGAAGAAGGAAAAGCGTGTTTGGTTATGCATCGACTTCAGTCCGTCGTGCGTCTGCTTCTCGTATCCGAGTAGTGCCAGCCCTTCAAGAGGTGCCGCAAGGGAGAGCGACTGCCTTCAGATGTCAACTCCCGCCCCACCAGCAGAGACTCCTCCGCAGACGCATCTTCTGGACTGCCGTGGACGGCGTGGCTGGTGCTGCCTTGCCAGGAGAGGCTTACATCGAGGGAGACCAACTCATCATCCAGGCCGTCTCCTCTGACATGGCTGGAACTTGGTTCTGCGGTCTCTGGGAGGACGATGGGCTGCCCACTTTCTCTCTGCCCTCCATTCTCATAGTCACGCGTACGCCTTCGTCTTTGAATTTTACTAACGCTTGAGTTTTATTTATTAACGTGTGGCTCTCAAAATTAGCAGTTCTTTTCGTTTTGAATTGGCATTACCAATTTGCATGATTCAGTGTTCTTTTCTTGTATTAACATTGGAATTTTTGCAATTGAAATGTGCTTCTTTTCAGCGGAAGAACCACCAACAGTTCGAGTGGAGCCACGAGTCTGGAATGGCAAACCAGGAGATCGCCATCAGTTCAAGTGCATAGCCACTGGCAATCCAACTCCCACAGTCAGATATTTTTCTCTCACCAATTATGACATAGTCCAA
This sequence comes from Allodiplogaster sudhausi, assembly GCA_945643635.1. NCBI lineage: Eukaryota > Metazoa > Nematoda > Chromadorea > Rhabditida > Diplogasteridae > Allodiplogaster > Allodiplogaster sudhausi. Next base: position 4,916,686 of record CALZFC010000005.1, read on the forward strand.
TGTATAAGATGTAAAAGATTGTTGGTTGTAATAAAGAAGCATTCAGGTATCCTGGACTGCCCCGGGCGGCGGCCCTCTTCCTCATGACGTCACTGAACTCGAAGACAACATTCTCGACTTTGCCAGTGGACGCAGCGAATTGAACGGCGACTACACTTGCACGGCTACTAACCCCGTGGGAGAAGCGAGCGACCATGGCTCAGTGAACATCGGCCCCACTCTTCTTGTCAAGACCACCCCGGCCGGGCCCAAGATCATCCTTACCGTCGGAGAGCCTCTCGAGGTAACAAACCCTCTTTAATTACAACTTATTTTCAAATTACATTTCATGCACATCTTCTCCATGCCTTGATAATATTTCGCATACAATGTGATATTCTTAGGTGAAATGCGAGGCATTTGGCGATCCTGAACCAGAAGTAGAATGGATCCACGACCCGGGACCAGAGCGAGGAGATCTGCCCGACGACTACAAGCCAATCACGATTTCGGAGCAGTTCATCAAGCACCCTTCCATTGGTCTCTTCAACTCCGGTCTCTACACTTGCCGTGGAAGCAACTCGCATGCTTCGGCAGAGAAGAACATCTACATCGAAGGTGTGCAGAGCGGGTAGATCAAAAGATCAGGAGGTCTTTTCAGTGGTCGAGCCATCGAAGGTAGCGACGGTGTCGATCCTGGGAGGTTCCACTCAGCACTTCGCAGCGGGAGAGTCTGGCGAGTTGACTTGCACTGGGACGGGCAGCCACTTGCTGGACCGCATCGAATGGGTCAAGGTCGACGATCAGCTGCCGACCGACGTCGAGGAGCACAACGAACCAGGACTCCTTCACTTCCCTAACTTCAAGGTGCAGCGTGAGCTAAGCAATGGCATGGAGGGAGATGACTGAACTTGCAGAATTCGTACGCGGGTGACTACGAGTGCCGCGGATTCCGCAACGACGAGTTGGTGGCGACTGCCCAGGTGACTGTTCTCTCCACCGACAGCATCGATGACGTGGCGAGAGTGTCGATTGCCGGGCCGAATGTGCGGGTTGTTGATCAGGGAGAACCGATTGAACTCGAGTGCTCGGCCGAAGGTTCGCTTTTGGTTTCAATCTTTTCATTCGCGAAGCATTTATCACTTTACTCTAACGACATTCATTTTTTAACAGCGTACTAATTTTTTTTCTTGCTATTTGAAGCATGAGTCCGACTATATACATGTATAATTACGTTCTTGTTTTCCATAACTCATAAATTAGAATAGAAATAACGATAAAATAGAATTGTTGTTTGCTAACGCTTACTTTAGCGAGTGAGGGAGAAGAGATAATGTGGTACCGGACGAGGAAACTGTTCTCGTGGTCTCACCAGTACGGGAACGGCTCCCGTCTGTCCCTCCCCTTCGCCTCTCTCTCCGACACGGGAGTCTTCTTCTGCTCCCGCTCCCCGTCTCTGCCCTTCTTCGTCATCGTCCGTCCAATGGACATCTTCGGCGCGTATTTCTACTTTTCACAAATTCTTTAAAAACTCTCACATCTAACAAAACTCGCACTAACAATGCTCAAACTAACAAATTCACTGGAGAGATCGACGACTTCCTTCATCTGCACCTTCTAATCCTCGTCCTTCTCATGTGGAAGGGTCCTTCCCTCTAATCCCTTTCCTCCTCTTCTTCTAACACTCGCTGTGGCTGCCCGCCCTTCTAATGACCGTCCCATCCGGCCTCTTCCCTCTTTCCTCCCGGTCTTCCTTCAGGCATCAGTGGTGCCTCCACGTACGAGTGGTCGCTGCTCCGTGGCGGAAGCCTCATCCGCCGTCTGGGATCTTCTCAAATTCTCAAGATCGACCGGGCCGACCCGAACAATGACTTTGGAGTCTATCGCTGCAGCATTGAAGATGAGAACGGATCCGTGCTTGGCTCCGCCTTCTCGGCTGTCTCCATCGGATACAGCGATGACAAGAGTTGGACCCATGCCAATTCTCTCCCCATCCATCCATTGCCACAACATATCATTAAGCTTGTATCTTTTACATATATACATATGTATGTACAATACGTACATAAGTATGCACGGATTACATACATGAACAGTATAAATACATATAACATTTATACAAATACATAAATATGTTCATATACGTAAATAAGACGAAAACATTTTTCGGCAAAAGGTCATTTCGTAAATTTAAGATGAAAGCATCAACAACTTCATAATTTACAGATGCAGTAACGCTTAAATTCGACGAGAAGACGGAGGCGCAGCTCGTGTGCCCCGTGTACACTGTCCCAGGATCAAGGGTGGAGTGGAGCAAGCAGAACGAGGAGGAACTCCCTGCCAATGCCGTGCCCAATGGCAGCAAACTAGAGTGAGAGAGACAGAGCGGTAGAGAGACAAAGAGAGAGAGAGAGAGAGAGAGAGAGAGAGAGAGAAGAGAGAGAGAGAGAGAAAGAGCGGCAGAGAGACAAAGAGAGAGAGAGAGAGAAAGAGCGGCAGAGAGACAAAGAGACAAAGAGAGAGAGAGCACATTCTGCAACTTCAGAATCAAGGAGTTCGACGAGACAGCAACAGGCCTCTACATCTGCAAGGTCCACATTGGAGAAGAAGAGGTCGAGGGATATATCCACGCCCAAATATTCGGTGCGTTCCTATCTGCTCCCATCTCTCTCTCTCTCTCTCACTCTCTCCTTCCGCCCCATCTCTCTCCCTCTTCTCACTCTCTCACTCTCGCTCTCTCTCTCTCTCTCGCTCTACTTCCGCCCCCCCCCATCTCTCTCTTCTCTCACTCTCTCCTGTCTTTGCAGTTCCGGATACGATCGTGCAAGTAGTGATGGAGGCGTCGTCTGAGTCTGTTTCGATCGGAGACCGAGTGTGGTTTGATTGCAAAGTGACTGGTGACGCAGAGGCGGAGATCGAATGGTTCCGCGAGGAGGAGGATGAGTTGCCGGCCTCTGCTCAGGTGTCTTCGTGTCTGTCCTCTTCTGTGCTTGGCGGTGTAGATCCTCCGTGCTTGTCTCCTAAGCCAAATTCTCAGGTGACCTCGAATCGTCTTCTCTTCAACGAAGTGGCCGAGTCCGACGCAGGAGTGTACAAATGTCTGGCGAAGACTCGCGTGGGTCCCCTCGAGGCTCGCAGCGTCTTGAATGTCGCGGCTTCTCTAGGCAAGCGAAGAAGAAAGCATTCTGGCAGGAGAAGGGGTCGCCATTCACGGCATACAAGGAGGGACTCCAAGAGGGCCAAGCACTCCCTCTTCGGCGACTGGCAATCCTCTCTCTAACCGCATCCTCTCCTCTCGTCGTCAAGTTCTCTCTGACTTGCAGTGTCTCTCGTCCTCTAGCATAGCTTGACTCCTTTCCTTTGTCATGTTCGTTCTTGCCTGCTCTGCCAATCTCGGTGCGTTCTTTCCCTCTTCTCCTGCCCTCCTTGTCCTCGTAATCAGGGTGTCTTTTCTCAATCGTCGCCACCCGGTCTCCTCCACTTGCTGCCGTCAATTCTCTGCCATGCTCAATTGAATACTTCATTTTCACTGCCACTCTTTTCTCGTTCTTCGCATGATATTTGATTGATAGAGTGAAATCATTATGAATGAGTGATCCTTTCTTCATTATAGATAAAGCGTATATGTTGATTTTGCATGTTCTTTGATTTTTCGAATTAGACGAGACATTTCGACTGATCTACGACAGAGCACGTTATCTATTTCGATATGATTGCGTTTAACAGTTCTCTTTTCGTGAGTATTACCTTATTTGTTTTATTATTGTTTGATAAAATGCTAAATTGTAAATTAATTTTATTAACGTTTTGAAATGGAGAGAAATGCTGTGATAAGCACCGGCACTTGTTTTCATGTACTGCACTATTAACTAAGAAAGGCCCCGAGTGCGAATTCAGTGAGAGCGTTTGCTGGAAAGAAGATGGCCTCAGGACGTAGCTCGAAATTTTAAAAAATTGATGAGTGTAAAAAAAAGTAAATAATAAGGAGATGACATTAGGTTAGAAGGAAGACATCTTTAGAAGAGAGAAGTGAAGACTCGTCCATTACTTTCCTGACGGATCGGCAAAATGCAATCACACGAGCGCTTGGAGAGAAGGTACATGAAATGAGAGAGAGAGAGAGAAAGCGAGAGAAAGCGAGAGAGAGTGGAAGAGAGGGAGGTGGGAAGAGTGAGAGAGAGAGAGAGAGAGAGAGAGAGAGAGAGAGTGGAAGAGAGGGGAGGAAGGTGAGAAGTGAGAGGTTACGAGTGAAATAAGTAGTAATAAAGAGAGGAGCTGAGTAGGTTCTTCTGGCATGTCCTACTGCGGATGTGAGAGGGGAGCGGATAGAATGGTCTCGACTGGAAGGAGCTGCTCTTCCCTTGAGTGCTTCGATTCATTCGGGAGTGCTCGTTCTGGAGAGGGTGGCCCTGGCCGACGAGGGAGTCTACATCTGCACTCTTCATCGTTCACTTGGACTGCCCCCAATTCAGTCAAGAGTCTCTCTCGTCGTCATTGGTTCGTGAGAAGAGATCACTTCTGTCTTATCTCAATCTTATTAGTTACAGTAAATATGCTGCAGATTTCGTGCCAGAATTCCTGGGAGACTCAGCTCTGCAACTTCCTCCTCTTACTCGTGAAGCGTACAAGGACTTTGCCATGCAAATCACATTCAAACCAACTCAAAACGACGGTACAAATTGAATTTTGTTGTTATAATGAACAACATATACACTTTGTGACTCATTAAGGTCTTCTGTTTTACACGGAGAAAGGAGAAGAGGAGGAAAGCCGTGAGAATCCTTCTACGTTCCACTCTTTGTCGCTTAATGAAGGCAAAGTTGTCTACAAGTATCAAGTAGGAGAAACCGCTGGTTTGTCAAGGACAATGGAATAATCAAGGAGGTCCTAAATGTCATCGTTTCAGAGGCCTTAGAAAGTCATCAGCCAGTCGAGCTGGGCGAGTGGAATACTGTGGAGATGAAGAACACCCCGATGGAGGTTCTCTCGTCCATCCCCTCCTTCCACTCCTCAAACCAGCTTGCAGCTTCCTTGGTGCTGAACGACGCTCGGGTGGAGGCGAAGGAACATCTTAGTTTCGAGGTGGCGCAGGAGGGAGCTGCCCAGCCAATCTTCATCGGAGGGATGCCCGATATCGTTCACCGGCCACACATCGGAGCCACCAAGGGATTCACTGGTCTCTCTCTCTGTGTCTCTCTCTAATTGCCGTTATTTCTCACAATCAGGCATAATCTCTTCTCTTCACTTGGCTGGCGAACCCGTGGCGCTGGGCAGAGGAGAGCGCATTCTATCAACGATCCGCCCATTTAATGTCAGTTGAGAGAAGTGAAGAATGAAGATCCAAAGAAGTGCAGGCCTGCCGCCACAAGAACTGCCTGAACGGTGCGCATTGCGTGTCGGCGAATGTGCCCCAGGGCTTCGTCTGTGATTGTCTGCCCGAATTCCGCGGAAAGCAGTGCCAGTTCCGGTCTTCAGCCTGCGGCCACGACTGTCAGTTCGCTGTGACTCACGAGAGAAGGAAAAGAATGATCTGTAGTGGACTGCGGAGTGGGTGTGTGTCTGCCTGGGAAGTTCTCTGAAGAAGCAAGTTGTCTCTGCCCCGCTGGCCGGGCTGGTCCGGGTTGCCAGCAGAGCGCTTTCCTAACCAAGGGTTTCAAATTCACATCCAACAGCTCTTTCCTCGCTCTACCTGCACCACCAAATCCCAAGAGCTTCAAGGTTTTTCTTACTTCTAAAAATATATCCTAAACGTTTTACACGACAATATTAGATTTCCCTCGATCTCCACTCTCCGCCAGCAACGGATTCTCTTCTACTCTTTCTCGGAGAAAATTATTCTCCGTCAGCTGGATTTGTTGCCTTGTCTACGAGGAATGGAGAACTTCTTCTCACTCTCACAAACAAAGATGGCTAGTGGCGCTCGTTCTTTCCATTTTGGCTATCCTCAACTTAAGCGTACAATTAGCAGGAATTGTGAAGGAAGAGCGTATTGGGTCTCTTGAACCAAACGAAAAAGTTGGAATTGGCCTTCGACTTGAGAATGGGATGCATCGCCTCAGCATTGCTCACAAGGTTCGGCTTTTTCACTTATTTTCGTTCTACATATTCGCTCTTGTTCTTCAGGAAATGTTCACTCTTCCCTCTTCGTTTACTCCCAGCACCCAGGTGATTATTGGAGGTATTCCACCAGGAGTGCCACACAAGCACCTACACATGGCATCGTTCAGAGGCTGCATTCAGAAGGTGAAGCAGGGGAGAGGAGACAGTGAGCCAGCGATGGAATGGGATTCAGGGAGGAGAGGGAGAGATCGAGGAAGGAGAGATGGAAAGAGAGTGATTGCAGATCAGCTACAACGACCAAGCGATCGATGTCCACGACACTACGCAGTTCTACTCGGGAGACATCGAAGGATGCGACGAAGAAGTGGCTTCGGAGGTAGCAGAGACCGAGTCGGGAACAGCAGCAACTCAGACGCCTGAGACCACTGCTGACGGCTATTTGGAGGACGCCGGAACAACTGCGACGCTGGAGGAAGAAGTGTCTGCTCCCCCTCCCACGGAGTCAACGACAACCACCCTTCCACCCCCTCCAACTACCGAAGAGTACATCCAAGTCTACCAGGCACTTCCAGATCGACAACTCCCCCACATACCTGCCCTTCTTACGACAGAACACCCCATTCAGACTGCAGCCATTGAAGAAGAGACACTCATGGAAGATGTCACTGAAGGTGGTGAAGAGGGTATAGAAGAGGAGAGTGAAGAAGAAGACCAGACTGGAGTTGTCTGGGTCAGCCTGCCAACGACCACCTCCACAATAGCCTCCACTACCACTTCCACAACCACCTCCACTACCACAACACTCGAACCTCCCCTTGTTGCTGAAGACACGACGCTACCCCATGCAGAGCTGGATAAATTCGAAGCTCCTTCATCTTCCATCGCGGAGTCTGAGCCAGAAAGCTGCTTTGGTTATTAAAGTACATTTTCAGTTGAAAGATAAATAAAGTAAATTTTAAGGGTGTGGATGCGGAGGCGGAGAAGAATTGTGTGGAGAGCACGGGGAGTGCAAGCAGATCAACCAGTCCCACTTCGAATGCGAATGCGACATTTACTACGATGGAGAGAACTGCGACATTTGTACGCACATACTTAATCTTTACATAAACTAAGATTCTGATTCAGCAGTAATTCAATCTGTTTCAGTCAAACCGATTGACCGGGCAGCGAAATTCGACGGCACTGCTTTCATTGAGATCTCTGCAGACGAATTTCCTCATCTGACTTCGGAGAGGGAAGAGACGATTCAGTTCAAATTCAAGACAGAAACTGCACACGGGGTTGAACTGTTCTTCTGGCGGGGAGTTCTAACATTCAAATGTGTTGAGGTGCTGCTGTGGCAAGGACAAGACGCGGACACTTCTCTCGAGGGAGAAGACTATTTCTCTGTTTCTTTAGATGGAGGACATCTTGTTTATGCGTCAGTCTTCTCTCACTCTTCATAGTGCGAGAATGAAGGTGGTTGTTGTAGTTATGAACTCGGAGGGGGCGCGGCCAGAGCTCGCTCCCTCATCAGAGTTGACGACGGAGAAGAACATCTAGTCAGGATTTCCAGGAAAGGTCAGCCCTCTTTTCTCCAGCTTCCTTCTATGAAACTGAATAAATTGCAGGCCGCCACGCACAACTGCAAATTGATGAAAGACCTCCGATTCGAGTTCAATCCTCGGGTATCCTTGCGATGCTGAATGTGGACGGCAACATCTTCATTGGTGCCTCCCCCTCCCTCATGCATTGGCAGGCCGAAGTCATTGCAGGAGGAGTGCCGAATGTGGAGGAGCGCACGGGTGGCCTGCACAGGTCGATGTTCGTTGGCTGTCTCGCTGACCTTCAATTGGACGGTAGCCCTCTGGATTTGATGGCCGCGGCCCTGGACGGGCGGAGAGTGAAACCCTGCGATGAGTGGATGATCCGCCGTCGTTTCATCTTCTCCTCTTGGTTACTTCTTTGCATTCCAACAGTTACCCGATCTCAGAACGCATCCTTTTCAGACAGATTCACAATGAACAATCTATCGTCTATCGTTGTCGATTATTCAACAAAGTGGCATTTCAAGCCCCTGCGATCATATTTGTATGTATTCTATGATCATTGATGTGTACAGAACGACAATTATCGTTCCATGTATGTAAATATGTAAATACAGATGTGCAAATAGTTGTGATGAGTCACTGCCAAGAACATTGTAGCTGCCATCCCAGCAGCACTCCCTTTCTCTCTCCCTTGTGATATTTCTATTTCTCCGTTCTCTCGCATTCTCTGTGCATAAAGTTTCATTCCATTTCTCAAAGTGGCAATGACTGTGCTTAGTACACAAAAGTGACAGGGGCAGAGCAGGTTAACCTAGAGAGATAAGATGCAAAGGGTTCCAAGGCGAAGAGTTAGAAAGAAAGAGAGAGAGAGAGAGAGAGCTGAGAGTTTAGGGAGGATGAACGAGAGGGAAACCGGCCCTGAGGGCACATTCTGTCTCTCTTATCTCACACCCTCTTTCCCTCACTTCTCTCTCTCTCTCAATACCATGACTGCCTTTCCCTTTCTACGAAAGGCTGAATCACTGGTTGACGGTGGAAGGAGTGCTTTTCCTCCCCTCGCATTCGTCTCCTTGGCCTTCCCGGCTGCTCCTCTCGTTCCTCTCTTCCTTGCAGTCGTGTCCCACTTGCCGGTTCCTCTCTCCGTCTCTCTTTCTCTGCGTCTCCTTCTCCAGCAGCCTCCATGCGTTGGTCGATCGCCCTGCGGCGATATCTGCTGTTCTCGCTGGTTGTTGTCCCTCTAATCCATTCCCAGAAAGTCCAGCCGAATCATGTGGCCCTGAATGAGAAGCGGAAGCACATTGATGTGGACTCCAGTTGGCTGGACAAGACTCAGCGAGAAGTCCAGAAGGTTCGGAGAATGCCTCCTTCCGGGACAAGTCAATGAATACGTCACAGGTGTCCCTGGATGCGAGTAACTCGGAGAAGGTGCTCCTTCAGCTGCTGAACAGTGGAAAGGAACTCGCTGCCTCTGCCGCGGGCAATGTCGCCGCTGCAGAGACTTCCGATGGGAAGAGGGCTCAGGTTCAGAAGATCGGAGACAAGGGAGGAATCGCCTCCGCTGGAGATCACAAGTTTGATACAAAAACAGTTTATATCTTTTTCCAATATTCCATATTTTCTTTACGTTGTTGAAAAATATAAATAAAAAATGAAGTGAAACGATGTTTTCCCAGAGCCCAGCTGCGCACAAGTGAAGGACCGGATGGGAAACACGCTCATCTCAAAGCAGATGGGAAGTACGAACTGGACACGATTGCCAAGGGCTCTCTAAAGGATCCGAAGGTCTTCTTCCATTAGTCATTTCATTCTAAATCCACGACTGAACTCCTTGAGGACACAGAGTTCGAGGCCCACAACAATCGATTTGACTTGGGATTGAATCCTACCCACCAGGCAGGAGACAGCGGCGATGGCTTAATTTCATACAAGGACAAGGTTGTATTTCTGGTTTCCTTCTCTTTACTCTTCTTATTGATGAGTATATTTAAAGATTATTAATGCAGATACGTTTACTTATTTGATCATGCATTATATAATTATGTATTTGTTAGCACATGAAATGCAAGCCAAAAAACATAGAAAGTGAAGACAATCGATCTTTACCGAAAATAATAGATGAGGAAATGAAAGAAATGAGTGACTTTGAAGGAAAAAGGGAAGAGTGTGCGGTACGGATACACAATTTCTAAAGTGGGAAACAAGACAAGCGCCACTCTTCAATCTGGAAACCAAGGGCCAGTCGGAGATTTCGCTGAGAATCTCTTTGGGCGTCGTAGCGAGAAGTATCACTGCACAGGTTTATACCACAATCTCTCTTTTTTAATTCATTCCGTTATCTCAACGGATTTGTCCCATTCGTATTAACTGAATTTTAAACCTTCAATAATCCTTCTCTTTTTGTCTAGCCGAAACACCTGGAATTTCTCAATGTTACGATGGCCAAGGCCGTTCTGTTGGAAAAGTACGTCCTTTATTCTGAAAGAATAAAAGAAATATCATTCTTATTTGAGTGAAAAATGACGTGCTCTCTTAAGGTGGTTGCGGATAAGAATGGGAACACAGTTGTGTATAACGACAAGGACGTGCCCATTGGCACGGGGAGCGTGCGACAAACCGGGCCACGCTCATACGAGGTTACTCTCCACTTTCATTTCTCTCAGGAAAGATCCCCTGCTCGGCAGGCAGTGATCAGCAAGAATCTCTTCATCACCCGCCTCAAGGATGTCCGCAGTTCTCCCTGCTGTCGCGAACTCTCCGGCCGCGACTGCATCGCCCCCATTAAACTCGCCAATCCCACCTTCAAGTTTGAATTTTATGAAGCATCCGGAATTGTCCTTTCTTTTCTCTCTTCTCTTCTGCATTCAAGACTAATTTAAATTCTCTTTTCTCTTATGGTTAGAATAGAAAGATACACCAAAGTAAAATAAACTATAGTATTCTTAAGTTTCAACCGTGTCTTCAGATGAGTTCGGAAATATATTTTTTCTGCGGAGAGGAAACTGTGTTTTCTCTCTGCTCTCTCTCTCTTTCTCTCACTCTCACCCTCTCTCTCTCTCACTCTCTCTCTCTCTTTCTCTCACTCTCACCCTCTCTCTCTTACTCTCACTCTCACTCTCTCTCTCTCTCTTTCTCTCACTCTCACCCTCTCTCTCTCACTCTCACTCTCACTCTCTCTCTCTCTCTCTCTCTCTCTCTCTCTTGCAGTCACCCGAGTAGCCGTGAGGGGGAGACAGTCCACTTGACCTGGCCGTCCTGCTTTGACATGGGAATCGACGTGACTCTGCCCCCTGGCGTGCACATTGACAAGCTGGCAATGAAATTGGACGTGTCGATTCAGCCGATCGGGAAGCTGCGATGCATGGACGTGGCCACTTGTGGCCGGGAGTGCTTCTATTGCGACTGGTGCAAGTCCACCAGGTCCTCCCTTCGTCTCAGTTCTCTCTCGTCCTTCACCTGAAAGATTCCCTGTTTCAACTTTGATACCTCAATAATGATGTAAAATAACGTGTTTGAGGAAGCTGAAACTGCTGGAGAACACAGAGGGAAATCTTTGCCGCGCAACGGGGCAGCGCACCTATCGCCTGACTGTCCGTCTCTGCCCTCCTCCAGAGGATCCGAACTTCACGATGTGCTCGGCCTTCTCGAAGTCGGTGTGGCAGAAGGATTACTGGCAGAAAGAGGGCGCCGTGGATGTCTGGATGAAGTTCTACGAGAGAGCACAGACGAGGCCGGAGGCACGATCTAACCATTCTTCACTTCCTATTCCTCACTCTCTTCATCTCTCCTTTCTATTTTCAGTTGGAGAAGGAGTTCTTCGCTCAAATCGACAATCCTCTGCTGGGCCGTGCATTCAAACTGGCCATAATTGCCGAGTGGCTCGCAGCCAATTCACTTGACGTCAGTCTCTCTCTCTCTCTCTCTCTCTCTCTCTCTCTCTCTTTCAAGAATAAGACAGTGTACTTACCATAAGATTATGTCTTAAACCTTCGTTCTTTGCGGAGGAAAGCCAGATGGACTGTCTTTCCTTGTAATGTTGATTTGTGTGCAGCAAGGGAGCTACACGCCGACGAACTCGGAGCTGCTTGAGTTCTGGGTTTCTAAGCGGGCGCCCGACACTCTCCTGGCCTGCCAACACGCAGTGATCGACTACCAACTCGAGGGAGCCAAGGTCCAGACCAACGTCCTCTTCGAGGCTGCCACCACTGCCAACTCGGTCCGGACTTCACTTCTTCCTTCTCTTTCTTATCTCTCTCAAGATTGCTCTCTTTTCAGCTGCCAAACATCTTCAAAGACAAGAAGTGTGAGGCATTCGAATCTCTTCAAGAGAGTAGATTCCAGCAGGAGGCTGGGAACTTCAAACGAGCTGGAGGTGGCGGCATCTTCGGCGGTTTCTCTTCTTTTCTTCAATCCGCAGCTCAAGCAGGGAAGTAATTTCTATATTTGAAATATTAGTTTTTTTAACGTTCTAATATATTTATGAAGTAGTTATCTTTATTATATGTATATTTTTGCGTGACCGGTATTAAGAGAGGTTTGCTTTGGAGATTATCAATTTAAAAAACCAATTTAAAATGCAGACAATTTTTTGTTTCTTGGCTGTTGCAGTACTCATTTTGGATATAAAGATGCATAGAATTAGTTGATTGTTCGCTCTGTAATTGACATATGTAATTAACATAAGGAGAGCGGTGTTGTTGTTTTGCATTTAATCTGATATTTCATTCTAATTAAATAGTTTCACTATGACATTTTGGAGTGAATGATGAGAGGAGATGAAGCATGAGAAGGAGAGAATGCGCGGCCAACTAGATAATCCTCCTGGAGACTCTGGCACACGCTGACTCTGATTGCTTGAGTAACAGAGAGGGAGATAGAGTGACAGAGAGAAAGAGAGAGTGAAAGACACAGAGAGAAAAAGATAGGGGAAACTGAGGAAGAGAAACAGAGAGGGAGATAGAGTGACAGAGTGAAAGAGAGAGTGAAAGACACAGAGAGAAAAAGATAGGGAAAACTGAGGAAGAGAGAACGAGAGAGAGAGGGAGAGCGAGAGAGGAGTCATTCTGAAAGATGGAGGACCGCCTTTAAAAGTGGGCAAGAAGTAGAAGAAGCCACGAAGATTCAGTCAGTTAAACATTCTTCATTCTCCAGTTTTTTCCAAGTCAAAGCGATGTTGCATTCTGTTTCAACAAATGTATTCTCTGAACCATTCGCCTCTACCTGCTTCTGAATTGCACGTTCAAATTTTCATCGCCTGATTTACTTAGTTAGCTGAATCCTAAATCTCTTAAAACAAAGTTCTGTAATTTTTTACGTACGTATTCTGCAATGCCGCCAACTGAAATACTCCCCGTTATGCACTGTAAATAAATGTAATAAGTGTAATGAGACGCAGGGTTAAATGGTGTGTTTCCAGGAAGTGAATGGAAAGAGAAGTGAGGATGCGCGTTCTCATGGACGAGTACGCGCGACTCCTCCAACTCTTCGACGACATCCTCAGCATGAGACAGAGCATGGCACGGCTAGAAGTCTACATGCTCGTCATGGTGGCCCAGGTCTCCCTGGCCCTCCTTGTCAGTCTCTGTCAATCCAACTTCCTCCCCTTCTCATGCTCGTCCCCTTTCAGGGTGGCAGTCTTGTCTTCCTTTGCCATCTGGCCTGCCGCTGCCGACAACGTGGAGAGTATCGCCTCGAGCACCGGTTCGAACGAGAAGCTCTCCGAATTCCTTCTCCAGACAAGAAACACATTCCCCCTTAAACAATTCTTCTCGAGGAAAATATAAAGTATTTATTCTGCAATATTAAGATTAAAACTAATGATTATCAAAAAGCAGAATAGACCCTTTAAGTGCAGACACGTTTACAATGACAAATAGAGATCAACTGGTACTCACGAATCCCTCTACTGATTTCACACTTATGCGATTCACAGTTATTCTTCAAATTCAGGCCACTTTACTACTAAATATTCTATGTAAACCGTATTGTTTTTGTTGTACCAAAGATGAAGAGCACCAAAATTATCAAAGAAGGTACCAAGTAGTTCTCCGTCATTCTTGATTACAATCTCTGCTAATGCCATGTAATCTGAGCTCATCCGCGCTATGTTGAGGACCCGTCCATGGCCAAATGAAGAGAGGAGAAGGTGAGGAGAGAACGAGAGACCCACGGCCGACCACTTAGACCCGAATGAGTTGAGTGAGAAGGCCGGGGAAGAAGCTTGAGCTGGCCCTCCCTCCAGCCGACCATTCGAGCTGAGTGTGGCCTTCAGATGGATATCCGTCGAAGACCTCGTGTTGATCCCTGCCGCCGCGACTTCCCTTGAGTGTGAAGTCTGCAAGCAAAGGGGCTTCCAAGTTATGGCCATCAAAGAGATTCTGTTTACGAACAATCATAAAGGGCTTCCTGATTGACTCTACTAAGGGATTCTCTTGCAAAGATTACTAACTCCCGTAAGGTTAATTGTGAAGAGAAATCCTCACTTTCCGTTTATTTAACGAGCGAAATGTTTTTTTTAAATTTGAATGAATAGTACACATGAAACTAGTGCAGATGAATAGTATGTACATATCTTCTAATTCTTTCTCAACATTCACAAGTATGTATGTATGTATGTACATACATATATCGGTATGTCGTTCACCTTTCACCTGAACGATATAACGATATATGTATGTACATACATACAAGTACCTTTTCCGATCTAGAACTTGGCCTAGAAGGTGAGCATGCAACTATTCTTGCGTTCATATGTACATCTCTCTGCCATAAAGAAATGAGATGAAATGAACTAGAATGACACGAACATTAATCCAGCCACAGGAGACGGACGCGCCTTGTTCGTAGAAGCGTTCGTTGATCTTCGCATGAAGAAGAGTGCAGCCAATTGCATCGACATTCTCCAGCACAATGTGCATTCCATCCACTTCCACGGCGACGGTAACGAGTTCCCCCGACAAGTCAACGAGTGGAGTCGCGGAGAAATGAGAACAACGAACTCGGCCGCCACCGCCGCAGCAGAACGACAACTCACTCACTCCGCACTGCTTCCTCTCAAGGAATCGACAGGTAGATCAAAGCAAGCGAAAGAGAAGATACAAGGAGAGAAAGACCAACGAGGATGCAGTCGCTGGCGAGGCTGTAGATCGTGCAGACCTCGCCTTGCTTGGCATCAAGTCCACTGATGACTATTTCAGTGAGCTGAACAGTGAAGGGTAGTTTGTCAATGATGGTGAGGGTTCCTCTGCCATTGAATGCCAAGAATCGCTCTCTTGTCACGGGGTCGGCTACGATTGCTCGACTTCTTTCTGGTGACAGAAATGTCAGGAACATTCCGGTTTCTACGATCTACAAAGATAATTACTTGAACCTAACCTTGTTTCATATCAGCTCTTTCCAACTCAGCACGTAATAGCATCGAATGAGACGATTTAAAAATTTCTTCTTCACTGGCAAAAGAGAGAACGATTTCTTACCTGGCCATGCAGCAGCCAAGGTGGAGTCGTGTTTGGTGCATCCGTGATATTTTGTGTGTCGTTTCCATCATTATTGGTGCGGAAGACGAAAAAGACGAGAACGAGAATAATGGCAGAGGCAAGGAGGAAGAGAAGAAGAAGACAGAAAGCAGCACAGAGAACCCGCCAGAATCGGGGAAGAGAGGAGAAGCGAGAGCGGAGAGAGAAAAGGGAAGATCGGAGGCACTCCGCGCAATGCGAGTCCCTGAGGCGACCGAAGAACTTCCCGCCGTTGTCTGCTGGAGGACTCGGAGGGGACGGGGCCCAGGACTCTGTAAAGACTCCCCCTTTGTAAGGCATGTAAAGCATCTCTACCATTCAATCTTTCGGCTCTCCTTCCATTCTCTCTCATTTTACAAGGGACGACGCGTTTTGTTAAAAAATTAATTGTGGTAATTGTACATGTGGCAGCTTGATCATGAAATAGACTTGGTGACATTATAGTGAATCATTTGTAAAATCCCTGACGAATTCGAACAAAGTCTTCCTGAAGATGCACAGAAGGAAATCTCTCGTGGTGGTTGTTTCTCTCGAAGGAGGGAACACTTCGATTTGTAGCAATCGAAGGAGGCATCCGCTCAAAAATCAACTGAAAACGATAGTTCAGACAAAAGACAAAAATGACATGAAAGTGCTTAGATATTTGGTTGCAACGCAAAAGAGAATCCTCGCTTCTCTGTGGAACACGAAATGTTTCCTCCTTATCTGATAAGAAATTCAATGGCACCCATGAGTTTGCTTTCATTGTCTGCTTGACTCACTGTTCGCCCGAAGGAAAACTGTTGACACCTCAAGATAAAGTACACATCAAAGATACAGTACCGCTAAACAACCAGGGGTGCAGGAACTTTCGGAACTTTCGGAAAGTTCCAAAATGTCCGATCAAATTTGTGCGTTTCTCGATAACCGCACGTCGATTTGGTTTGCATATTTGGATTCAGGCTCTCGGTTTTCACCATAATTGAGCATTAAAATGTCAAGATAATGAATATTCACCAAAACGGGAAATTTGTGAATTCAGTGGTGCAGGAACACCACAATTCGCAGTGCGTCATTGTGTCTTCGTGTCAGTGAAATTTATGAAGGCATTTGCTCGAACAGTATAACTTTAAATTGCAGTTTCAGACTTCATATTTATTATCCTTTTGTCTTATCAAGTGCCTTTTAATGTTACAAGTAAAAAAGTACGGCAAAACAAACCTTGCAAAAGAAAATGAAGAAATTTGTTCAAAAGCAGAACCGAACACCAGCCACTCCGCTCATCCTTGTTGCAAGCATACCAATGCGCTACCTGGTCATACAGCTGACCAGCTTCAAACAATTTTAGGGTGCATTTGGCGTTGTTCTTCAGAGCTGGTAGAGGCCATGACAACTAAAATTCCAAACGTTCCGTAGTCTTCCGTACATTGCCAGATTTCAATTTCGAAAACATAAAAACATACTCTCTCCGCGTTGGAAAATATTTTTTGAATGTACTTTTCCAGAATTGAAATCCAAAAGCGCAGCAAAACATTTACCGCGATTGAGGCTCGAACATCAGACAAACAAAATTGCAATCCAGCGCGTAAACCACTGCGCCATGCCAATCATATCTGCTGATGCAACCGAATCCTTGACAGTCGGTCAGCCACTTGCTTCCCAAATTCACTTTCTCTCTCTCTCTCTCTATCTCTCTCTATTTCTCTCTTTCTCTCTCTTTCTCCCTTCTCTCTCTCTCTCTCTCTCTCTCTGTTACTTCTTGATTTGTCCTCACTTTGCTTCGCTTTTTCCCTCGTCCTTCGCTTTCTTCGCTTTGTCCTTCGCTTTCTCCTGCTTCGCTTCGCTTTGTCCTCTTTGCACTGTCGGTGGTCTCAAGCCCGACGACGATAATGGCAAAACAATGATCTGCCATCCACGTCGCTATTCAATTTCTCTCTCTCTCTCTCTCTCTCTCTCTCTCTCTCGCTGTACTCTCTCTCTCTATCTCTCACTCTATTCTTTTTCTCCATTTCTCTCTCTTCCTATTTCATTCTCTCTCTCTCTTTCTCTCTCTCTTTCTTTCTTTCTCCATCTAGGCCCCAAGGGTCGTACAAACCCGAGATAGAACAGGGCCGGCCAGGCCAGGCCCAAAATTCCAGGGCCCGAAATCTGCGGGAAATAGTGAGAGACTGAGAAAGAGAGAGGAGAGCGAGAGATAGAAAAGAAATTGAATAGCGAAGTAGATGTCTGATCATAGTTTTGCAATTATCATTGTCGATCATCAGTCAATCATCATGGCCTGCGTAGCGCAGTAAGGTGCGCGCTTGATTGGTTTTTTGAGCGTCGCAAGTTCGAATCTCAAACGGGGAGAACGTTTTGACTAGGAAAAAGATAAGAGAGTCAAACAGATATCTCAAAGTGGGGGATCTTTCAAAGCGAAGCAAAGAGAGAACAAATCAAGAAGTAACAGCGATAGAGAGAGAGAGAGAGAGAGAGAGAGAGAGAGAGAAAGTGAATTTGGGAAGCAAGTGGCTGACCGGCTGTCAAGGATTCGGTTGCATCAGCAGATACGATTGGCATGGCGCAGTGGTTTATGCGCTGGATTGCAATTTTGTTTGTCTGACGTTCGAGCCCCAATCGCGGTAAATGTTTTGCTGCGCTTTTGGATTTCAATTATGGAAAAGTTCATTCAAAAAAATATTTTCAGACGCGGATAGAATATGTTTTTATGTTTTCGAAATTGAAATCTGGCAATGTACGGAAGACTATGGAACGTTTGGAATTTTCGTGGCATGGCCTCTACCAGCTCTGAAGAACAACGTCAAAATGCACCCTAAAATTGTTTGAAGCTTGGCAGCTGTTTGACCAGGTGGCGTATTGGTATGCTTGTAACAAGGATGAGCGGAGTGGCTGGTGTTCGGTTCTGCTTTTGAACAAATTTCTTCATTTTCTTTTGCAAGGTTTGTTTTGCCGTACTTTTTTACTTGTAACATTAAAAGGCACTTGATAAGACAAAAGGATAATAAATATGAAGTCTGAAACTGCAATTTAAAGTTATACTGTTCGAGCAAATGCCTTCATAAATTTCACTGACACGAAGACACAATGACGCACTGCGAATTGTGGTGTTCCTGCACCACTGAATTCACAAATTTCCCGTTTTGGTGAATATTCATTATCTTGACATTTTAATGCTCAATTATGGTGAAAACCGAGAGCCTGAATCCAAATATGCAAACCAAATCGACGTGCGGTTATCGAGAAACGCACAAATTTGATCGGACATTTTGGAACTTTCCGAAAGTTCCGAAAGTTCCTGCACCCCTGGTTGTTGAGCGGTACTGTATGTACTACTTTCTGTTCACAAGTTCCATTTCGCATGCCCATGTACATATGTCGAACTGAGCACAGGAAATTGCCAAGAAGCAGGGCGACCGGAAATGCCGTTTCTGCTTTTGCCTCCTGCCAAGATTCACTTCCGAAATGCCCCAGCACACGAAGGAACACGTTATGGAACTTCTTTCTGAAGTTGTCGATCGATTGAGATGTCTGGAGCAGACCGAAATCTCATCAAGAAAGGTCAGCCGTCATTTGAACAGTTGAAACAGTTTACCAGTTTCTTATCTAAAAAAAAGATCAGAATGATAAGACTTCATTCTCAAAAAAATGCCGTCTATGCAGAAAAAGGCCCCGATAAGGAATGTTCGAATTCACGAGCTCTTCCACCGACTCGTCACTCTTCTTCACATCCTTGATGTCCAATTGCTAATCGATCCCAAGAAGGCCAATTGGCTTGCACTCAAAGGTTTCCTTGAGTGCTTTGTAAATTTGAAAGATTGAACTGGTTCAGTTGGCTGCTTTCATCTTCTTCGTTTCTTCGAGAACTGCGTGCTGCCAAGTGACTGCCATGAACTCCTTTCGGTTCTCGGCCAATTTGGGTCTCTTGACCATCTCAATCCAGTTCGCATGCTGAGCTTCCAATCTTTCTTTGTCTTTTACGTTTTTTATTTGAACTAAAAATAGAATTATATTAAAAATAGAAATAAAGCGAACAAGCAGAAAGGGAAGATACGAGTGTCCTGTCGATCTCTTCTATCCGAGAAAGTACGAAGAATGGAAGAAGTTCTGAGAGTGGCAAGACGGTCTCTGCTCCTTCAGAGAAGAATCCTCAGGACCCGTCCCGTCATTGACATTCACTTCGGAGACCACGAAAAAGGAATGGTCCTATCACTTTATTGCATCATATCATCATCTCTTTTACCTATTTTCCTCACTTTCTCAGATGGAGGGAATTGGTGCGATATCTCTGGAAGAGGCAGTTCTCCTCATCCAAAACATTGAACGTGGTACTGTCAATGCAGTTCTTTGCCTGTAATGAGGCTGCCAGTCATGGCCCGATTGCCTTCTGAGTCCGCCTTTCAGTTTATCAGTCAGTGTGCCGGCGGAATTACTTGAAGGATGTGTACGAGCAGGCGATGGACTTGCGGGCAGTCAAAGAGTGCGAGATGAGTGAAGATCAGGCCATCATCAAGATTCAAGCAGTTTCAACCTTAAATTATTACTTTTTAAGCAACGTTAACAACTATTTGGACTGTATACCTATTTTTCTAGCGTACTCGAGGATACCTGACAAGGAAGAGAGTGAGAGCGGAGAGGGAGGCCGAGCATTTCATTCTTGGCATCAGCACTACAGGATTTCTTCACTCGCTATTGAGAGAGAAGAAGCAAACGACAACTGATTATGATTTCCTGATGGAAACTAACGAAGTGATTGGAAGACTGTGTCAAGTCAATTACATACAAAATTAAGACCTTCAGAGAATTATGAGCTTAAACGATCTTCTGGAACTTCTACGGAGCACATTCTTTGATCCACCGGAGATGAAGACAACGAAAGATCCTCTCTTTCTCGATGACTATGACAACACGATTCAAAGAATCTACATTGACCTCTACAATCTCCAAGTGGTTCGAAATCCACAAAAACTGCCATCCTTGCACCTTCTCGTCGATGGAAGGCACGTCAGACATTCAAAAAATCTATGACAAACTCGACATTTTATTGGCAGAGAGTTTTGGAAACTCGAGCTTTTTTTATTTATAACAGTAATTTCAGCGCGAGAGTTGAAAGGCAGGGTCGATCTCTGACTCTTTCCATTTCGAACGCGATCTACCTTTTCGCTGTTCTCCCTCTTTGTAATTGCAGATGTGAGCAACTTGTATTCTCTGTTGTGATAATTCAGGTTTGCGTCCATTGTGGAGTGAGATCAGTTGGCTGTTGCTGGTGGGAGGAGAGGGGAGTGGGAAGACGTCGTGGGCAGAGGCAGCGGCCGCCGCCTCCTCGGCCGTCTGCATCCGCTTCTCTCGCTCCGCCCACTCAACTCGATTTTCTCGTCTCATCTCCACTATCAGTGCTGTCTGTTGTTTATCTTCCACTTAGTCACTCTAATTCCCGCTCAATGTGATGGTAGTTCTTTTAATCGATTGTTTTGGTTCTCCAAGCGAAATCCACAAACAATTGTCTGCATCGATCGCCTAGAAGGAATTTCAGAGGATAAGCAACGCCCGTCGCAGTACAAAGTATGTTCATACAACTTCTTCTTTTCAAAAATCCACTTTTCATATTTAGAGGGCAGTTTTGACACTGTTACGTGTTCTATCGAAGACGGAAGTAGTTGTAATTGGAATGAGTCGAAGTGAGGAAGTGAACTCGGAGATCCATGCATTCTTCCCGACGCGCTTACTTATTCAGCCACCAGACAACTCAGCCTGCTTTGGTTTGCTGCTCAGTTACAAATAAGCAGATAGTGAAATCTCTCAGAACTAGCAACTTCTTCGCTCTGCAAATTATCACAAGCTGGAAGACTTCCAAAACCTCCTGACAGACTCGGCGACATAAACAAAGTCAATATCCTCAATGTCACCCTAAAATTTATTTTCCTTGGTTTATCATAATAGGCAAAATTTGTCCAGGTTTCACTTTATTATTATTTTATTTCAGCGTTCAAAGCGCACGTCGGCTGGTGCCATTTCCAGCTACGTTACAAAGAAATATGGGCGTTTGCCCGCTCCAATGTAAAGAAAACCACTATCGTGCACATGAAATGTTATTATGGGAATTTTTTTTAGCAGCGTCAGTAAAACAGAACTCTATTAGAGTCTTTTTAAATTCAATGTATTATAAGAAATATTTGAGAGTAATGAACAATGGAGTCATTTCTGGCTATGAGGTAGCGAGATACCAACTTGCATTCAGATCAATTTCATGAGAATTTCCAATGAGAAACAACAGATAAAATTGTTCAAAACAGAATGAAGAAGATGTTTCAATGAAGTGAGACTGAGTTCACTTTCCAGCGACCGGCTGCGAATGGAACGGCGGAGTAACTGGAGTAAGGAGCGGGGAAAGAGTTGTGGCCTGGGGGAGGGTATACGAATTGGTTATAGGGAGCAGGCACGGAGTTGTGGTCAGAGGGAGGGTGCGCGAATTGGTTATAGGGAGCAGGGATGGAGTTATGGCCAGGGGGAGGGTACGCGAACTGGTCGCGAGGGAGCATTTGCGGAAACATATATGTGTTTCTGGTCTTGAGAGGAAGAGGAGGGGGGATAGGCGAACGGTTGACTGGTTGTTGTGGGCTGATCTCCGAAGGTTCTGGACGACTAGCCCGCGGTTGTTGGTCTATGATGGATCTGAAGATAGAATGACCTGAAGGCTCTAGAGAGCTGTCAGCTGGTGGAGCATTATCCTTGCTGTATTCTCTGGGAGGGGACGGGCTGGACGATGGAATGACGTCAGCTTGCAGGTCATACGAAGAATTAGCTTCACTAATCTCATCCGCTGGCAGTTCCTCGAGTGAATTTGGAAACTGATAGCGTGCGCTGTGGGCGGAAAGATGATCAAACGACACTCCAATTGTTGATGAGCTGTCGGCTTTTGGGAAAATAACTATGGGCGAAGTGGAAGTTCGAACAGTTGTTGTGGGTTCCTTGTCTTCTTCGGCCAAGTTAGGTGTCTGAAACATTGCCTCTTCTCTAAAGAAATTAGCAGAAGTCATGGGCGAATTTCTAGTCGAGATTGTTGAGTAGAGAATGTCCTGTTCTTCTCTTCCTTCGTTCTTTGCCGGTCTGTGAGGTGTCGTTATTGTATGAAGGGAAAGCGTGGAATCTTTCCTATCTATAGCATCGACTTTCATCCCAACAGAGGGGGTGGTAGGTATCCTTTGTTTCTGTGGTGTTTGCTGGCTACTCGATGACATGGGCGAGGGGGAAGTGGGGGAGAAGGCTGTTGAAGAAGGCAAGGGGGAAATGGTGGAGAAGGAAGCTGAGGAAGACGAGGGTCGAACGGGTGACAAGGCTGTTGAAGAAGGCAAGGGGGGAGTGGTGGAGAAGGCAGCTGAAGAAGTCACCAGCACCTTATTACTAATCCGTGAACTACTTAAAGTCTTTTTAGTAGGAGACGTAGCTGGACTCTTCACTTTCACCTTCTCACTAGCATAAGGAGGTCTTACTGTTTCGGAATGAGTTGAAGTCATTCTGTTTGTATATGTGGATGTGAGCTGTGGAATTGTCGTCGTTTGCAGCAGATTGTCCAATCTGTTTTCAGACTTTCCATATAAATTCCTAGCATCTGAATAGGGTCTTTTCTCATACTTGTCAATTTCCTCGGAACTGTATCCGAAGAGTCTCGTGGAATCTTCCTGTCCATCCTCTTCCGGTAAAAAAGATGGCCCGATGTAGATTCTCTCGCCTGGTGCTGCTTCCTCTTCCTCTTGCCCTTTCAGTTCCTTGGATTCTTCTTGATTGTAGCCCGCCTCCTCCCTGTCCACCTCCCCCTTCTGCCCTGAGCTCTTCTCAGTCGACTTCTCATCTTTCTTCCCATGCATCGTTGGTCTTCCAAAGTGCTCACAATGTGTACATGTTCCTGAAGATTTTTTTTGTCATGAATAAGGAGCATTCTAGCATTGCCAGACAGAACAGATTGATTCAAGCTGGGGCAGACCTGGAATGCCATGATTGCCTCGGGCTCCAATGGGCCCGGCTGCTCCGGATGCTCCTCCTGCACCTCTTGGGCCTTGCGGACCGTGTGATCCTTGTGGTCCTTGTTCTCCTGGTTGGCCATCGCTAAAATAAGTTTTAAATTCACAGCATTTGCACATATTCATAAGGAATGCACTAAAATTAGTAGTCTCACTGTTTCAGCAAAATATGTATATTGTATGTATAAGAGTGCTCTTACGGTCCAGGAATTCCGGGCTTCCCTCGTGGTCCAACTTGGCCCGGTTTCCCAGGAGGCCCCTGAACTGCCCCATTGATGACATTTCCACGGTCTCCAGGAGGTCCTCTTTGACCCTGATTCCCTGGTGGTCCTCGTACACCAGCAGCACTTGGAGGGCCCTTCCGACCGTGAATTCCAGGCTGTCCTCGAATACCGGAATGTCTGCAACGATACAAACATATAAGATATTGCCAAATTCTCCACTTTTAGCTACGAAACTCGTATTCGCAGAAATGAAGAGTGGGCCAAAGATGGAGAGATTATTGTAATAGTTGGTTGTTTATTTTTATTTTTATTTGTTTTTTTTTCTCACAAACGGGCCTTTAATATATGAGTAAAATATGAGTGAAGCAGATGAGTGGTCCAAAAAATCGCACATCATACCATTTTCTGCGCTCTCTCATTTTTCTTCAGTGACATCCCTTCGTTTTGAGAGTCAAAATTGAAATTTTAAATTTGCAGGGTCATATGTGTCTGTATGCATGCATGGGTTTGCAGATATGAATCAACAAAATACATTCAGAACCAGGAATAGACTGAAAACATTTATGTACTTTTAAAACTTGACTAATCCGGCCGCTTACCCTGAATTTCCTCTTGCTCCTTTTGGCCCTGGTGCTCCAGGAGCTCCCGGAGGCGCTGTGGGACACTTAGAAGGTTTTTAATGAATAAATTTCAAGATAAATTAATTTCTTTCATAATTAAACTAGTGAAAAATTCCAAACCCGTTGGCAAGACTCTTCTGCTAGAATCTTAGGAGGAGCAATCAAAATGCCGTCTCTTCCATTTCTGCCGTTTCGTCCAAGAATACCCGGCTTTCCATCCGCTCCCAGCTCCCCTGCCTGACCGGGAAGGCCAGGGAGGCCTTGCTGGCAACTGCAGCCTAGAAAGGAAGAAATCAATGATCAGGATGGAGAAGAATCACTCACACTCCGAGGGAACCAGAGAGAGTTGTCTTCTTGTCCGAGACGACTGCGATTTCAGTTGGAGAGACTTCCAGATTTCATGACTTTCCGTCTGAATAAAAGATGATAGGGCACAATGAAATAAACATCATTAAAAAGTTCGGCTTGCAGAAGAAAGAATCTCTGACATGGCAAAGAGAAAGTTGTGAGAGCATGAGAGTCTTGGTCTCACGAAGACGGCAGATGAAGAGAGGAAGAAGAATGACAACTGAAGAGAAGGCGACTGTGGAGAGAACAGTCGTGAAGACGGTGACCGCCCGAGAAGACGGACGCATTCCAGGGCTCACTCCAACACTGCATGCTTTCTCTTTCTCCATCTCTCTCTCTCTCTATCTTTCTCTCTGCTTCATATTCTCTCTCTCTCTCGTAATCTATGGGCAGGAATAAAATGACACATCAAATATCTTACTAATAATCAATTTCATGGTTGACAAATCAAATTTATCGAAATGCGCGGCATTTAATTTTTTTATTAACCATAATTTTATTCTGAGTCACATTCTGTAAAAGAACTTGGTTTTTATCTCTAATGCACGAATTCCTGAACACTTTCAAGGAATCAATAATTCCTGTAAGTTCGAATTGCAACGTTCGCCGAGGGAGTAGGAACTCTCATTCTAGCGGGCTACGGGGTAATTCAAAATATCACACAAAGAATGAGAGCGCGAAGGGCAGCAATTCTAAATCTCAACATATATTTTGGAGGATTACTTTAATTCAATATGCGATGAAGATGATAAAATTTTCAATAGATTATATGTAGTTCCGGCGTGTCGAGAAAGGCAGTGAAAATGGAAGAAGGAGAGAGCGGAGGAGCTCGTTCTCATGAGCTCTACCACACTCAGTCAAAAGCGAAATCAGAGTTAGAGAAAGTGCGAATGGGAGAGACACACGCGCCAACGAGATTTGTTGCATCCAAAGGAAGAGAGAGACATGATATACCTCTCTCTCTATCCCCCTTTTTCTTTCCTTCTTCCATTCCCTTCCTTCCTCCCACTCTGTCTCCGTCTCCTTTCTCCTCTCTCTCTCTCTCTCTCTCTCTCTCTCTCTCGTTTCTCCTTCCCCCTCTCTCCCTCGTTCTCTATCTCTCTCGCTATGTTCCACTATCACTTGATCTCTTCTCTCTTAATCGCATGCATTCCTCTCATTTCATCTCCCTTATGCGCACTGTCTTATCTCCATGGATGAATTCTAGTTCAGTTGTCCTTGATTATTAATAAGATAGAGATGAGAATGAATGGCCGAGTCTGCCTGGAACATTGGGAAATGTAAATGTAGTGAGATAGATAATACATACGAATCTATCATATACATACATAAGCACACCAATAACCGATTGATTTGCAATTAGTCGCTGGAAATACACAATTCGTTGAATGATCATTAAAGAAAAGTCAAATTCTTTCTCTTGTCATCTTTTCTGGGTTTCCAAGCCACGACCGACCAAACGAGAGAGTCGCAGAACACGACAATGACAGTTCGCATTGTTCTGGTGAAGGACTAAGGTTGTTTTTTGTAAGAAGGGAGAGCCGAAAATCATCGATCGCGTTTATTTCAACATGGAAACATAACAGGTTGTTTACTAATTCTACGTGGAATGGCAGCGAAAATAATATCATTTAATACAGGCGAATGGCAAGAAATTGCAATATAAAATGGAATGCACATATGTAAAAACAGTTGAAACTCGAGCATCTAAAAAAAGTTTTCTACCCGTACATGAATACAATGAAAGAACATTCACTTGGCTAGCTGCGACTACAGACGAGATAACATAATAAGTGAACATAACAATGAGAAAGTCTTGACACTCGTCTTGACAGTAAAACATCACCAGAATTTCATGAAGAAAGAGCGATAATAAAGTGGAGATAAAAAAGTGGAGAGGATGGAAAAGTTGGATACAAAGAAAAAGAGAAGTAGAGGGAAAGCTGAGCCATGGAATTAGAATGTCGCAAAAGGCAGAACATAATGGCTCAACTTGTGGACGTAGTTGATGAACGACGGAATGGCCAAGTCCGGCGAAGGCGAAAAGGCTACAAGAAAAAAGGGACTTCACTCATTCTTCACTCCACCAAATCCTTTCCAATTGAAAAAAGAAAATAAATCTGCAATGCCTGGATGGCTGACAGTCAACGAGTAATACATTTATATGAATGTTTGTACATACATATTTACATACATACATACATATTAAGTATATAAAGGTGCAAACTTAAAAAAAGTTGGTTTTTGGGTTTTCATGAGAATTGTGTGGTGTGACACCCCCCATAAAAGTGTACAAAGCTGCATATTTTTGTTGATATGCAGTTTAGTACGCGTACGTTTTTGGACACTCTGAACAAATCTCACGAAAACAGAAAAAGACCAAAGTCTTTTTAGTTTCCACCGTCTTATATGTACGTATGTATGTATGTACTTATGTAAATGTGGAGTAGGAGAGCGAAAAGATTGGTGACCTGGCTGGTAAGAGAGCCAACTCTGGATACGGAGGAGAAGATCGAAGATGATCTTGTGGAGGGAGTGGCTCTCCAGCTGAGAGAAGCAAGAGGCCACCACCCCATCCACCACCAGCGACCCCTCCACAGTCATCGGAGAGAAGATCCCTTCGGAGACTTGTCTCCCCACCTCAAGAGAGAACCGTTTCGATATGAAACAGAAAAGAAAGCAACCTTGACAATGGGGTCGGCATGGAAGACCCCGTCGGATCCGAGGGTTAGAAGACAGTCCCCGGGGAGGGCTTTGTACGCGAAGCGGGACGCGCCCAGAGTCTCCTCCAACCCTTCCATCTTCTCCAGCGATCTGATCAAAATTCATTCTTCAGTATCAGCACAAAAATATCGATGCATTTATAGGGAACGGACGGATTAAAGAAACCTCTGAAGAGTGTCGCAGTCTCCGAACGGAAGGAGGTGAAGGGGAGTAAGAGAGATCCGACGGCCGTTCGCAGTGAGAATTTGTACGAAGGATGTCTTCCTGGAAGGCTCCCGATGGTAGAACATCTCCACTGCTTCGTACTTCTGCACGTTCCCAGCTGCTGGCACGAGAACCTTCAAGTGAATGGCAATTATGGAATGCTGGAGGGGCAGGCTGGCTTACGAAGTCGCCGACTTGGAGATCTCTCATTCTCTTTGTTCCAGTGATTGTGGAGACGAGGGAGTCACCAGAGAAGCAATTCATGGCCTGCACAGCCCCTGCAAAGAGCGAAAGGGAAGAAGAGAAAGAGAGAGGACGATGGATGACTGACTGGCCATTCCGCTGGCAGGCTGTTCCTGTGGAGGGCTGGCAGGCGCGTCTCGGCTGGGGGAATCGGCCGCGGGCGGCGGGGTCGGTGCGGGGGTTGTGGCAGCGGCCGTGGAGGCAGTGGACGCGGCAGAGGACATCCGAGTGGATGGAGTGCTGCTCGCCGTTTCCGCCGCAGCTCTGCGAAGAATTCTCCGTTACACAATATCCCTGTCTTCATCAATACGCTTCACTGATGTGTATGACTCAGTTCTTTTAGTCCTGAGTAAACATTAATAGAATAAGAATTGCTGTCTCCTAACCTGGCAGTAGTGGCTGCGGCAGTGGAAGCAGTCACCGTTGGTGTCGTTTCCACTTCTCCTTCATCGTCGTCTCTTGCATTGTCATCCTATAAGAACATTTGTGAAGATATTTACTATTTCAATAAATAGGTCACATTTCAGCTTTCTTTTATATAAAAAAGGAAACGACATTTTAAGTGAAAAGAAAGGATTAACCTCGTCGCCCTCTGCCACCTCTTCCTGATTAACATCCTTCGGAGGTTCTCTTCTTTCTCCTTTCCTAACAATTTCAGTTTCTTCGACTAGAACAACTTCCTCGTCAACCCCAACTCCCTTTCCTCCTCCTTTTTTCTTATCTTCTTCCTTTATCTTCTTCTCATCCTTCTTTCCTTTTCCTTTCTCCTCAACGACTTCAATGATCTCCTCTTCTTCCTCCTCTTCCTTCTTCTTAATCCGAATATTCTCTTCAGTCTCCTCGATGATTTCCTCTTCTTCCTTTTGGCTTCCATTCGGTTTTTTGCCGCTTATCGTATTCTCCTTCTTCTTCTTCGACTCCAATTCATTTCTTCTTAGTTCTTCAAGTCTAGCTTCATCCGTCTTTTTCAGTTCCTTTGCCTTGTCCTCCCTCTCCTTCTCTTTCCTCTTCTCCTCTTCTTCTTTTCTCTTCCTCTCCTTCTCTCTCAACTCCCTCTCCTTCTCGTCCTTTCTCTTCGCCTCTACCTCCTCTCGCACTCTCTTCCTCTCTGCTTCTTCTTCTCTCTCCCTCTCTCTCCTTCTCTTCTCCTCTTCTTCCTCTAGCTCTCTCTTCCTCTCAGCTTCTTCTTCTTCTTTCTCCTTCTCTCTCCTTCTCTTCTCCCTCTCCCTCTGCTGATGAATCTTCCTGGTGGCCTCCTCCAGTTCCCTGAGTAACTCGTCCTCCTTGCTGTCTCCACTCGTCCACCTCCCTCTTCCACTTCCATGTCTGCCTTCATCAGAATCAGATCCGATCCTCTTCCGTCTGCCCGCGTCTCCAGTGTGAATGAATATGTTGATGTTTCCCTGTTTCTGCTCGTTCCCTCCCCCCGTCCCTCCGCTTCCCTCTCGCGCCACCGAAGCGGAGGCCGACGCGGCGGCCGAAGCAGCGGCACCGTCTGAGATGGCCGCGGCCTTCGTTCCATTTCCATCCGAACCAGTCGAAATTGATGTTCTCTTCCGCGCGGCTCCCGCTGCGCCCGCGGCTGCTGCCGCCGCGCCGAAGCGAGATCGTGCCCAAGAAGTCCACCTGAAGGCCAATAGAGCGATAGAAAGAGAGAGAGAGAGAGAGTTAGAGAGAGAAAGAGAAGGAGTGAGAAAGAGAGAGAGGTAGAGAGAGAAAGAGAAGAAGAGAGAAAGAGAGAGAGAGAGGTAGAGATAGAAGGAGAAGAAAAGAGAAAGAGAAAGAAGTAGAGAGAAAGAGAAAAAGAGAGAAAGAGAGAGGTAGAGAGAGTAAGAGAAGAAAAGAGAAAGAGAGGTAGAGTGCGAAAGAGAAGAAAAGAGAAAGAGAGAGATAGAGAGAGAAAGAGAAGAAGAGAGAAAGAGAGAGAGGTAGAGAGAGAAAGAGAAGAAGAGAGAAAGAGAGAGAGATAGAGAGAGGAAGAGAAGGAGAGAGAAAGAGAGGTAGAGAGAGAAAGAGAAGGAGAGAGAAAGAGACGGAGAAGAGTAGTGATTGAGACAGTGGATTGAGAACGTGAGAGAGTACTGACGTGTTGGTTGACCAGGACGACCAGCTGATGGCCTTCCAGCCCTCCGGAGTGCCTGCTGCCACCAAAGGAGAACGCTCTGCCTCCTCGGGGGCCACGCATTGAGGGCGACAGATGGTGATACGATAGCCATCTCTGAAACAATATCACAATCAGAGGAAGAAGAAGAAGACAAAGGAAACACTGAGAATAGAAGGAACTGTATAAAACTAGAGAGAGAGAGAGAGAGAGAAGAATTAGATAAATTGAGAAAGGAGGAGAGAGAGAGGGGGTGAGATAAAGAAAAGGAGCGAAAGAGGGAGAAGGACGTACGCTCGTCGTTCGATTCCCTTGACAAGAAGAGTGGGTGGACTCTTGTTTCTGAGAAGGAAAAGCCGTAGCCGGTATCCGCTGACTCCGTCGATCTGCTCTGGAATCTCACTGGCGGACTTGAGAATGGCGAGTGGTGCCTCTTCTGCGGGCCCCTCTGGAGTCCCCTCCAGCTTCTCCTCTCCCTCTTTCTTCCCAGCACCCGATCCATCCGGCTGAACAGCACAATTGTCGTTTAGTGGTGGAATTGAAGAAAGAAGAAACCAGTTCGTAGATGAAGCAGTCATTGCCAGTGTGAGTTGGAATCATGTGAGGCGAGCGGCCATTGAAGAGATTGCAGCAGCGGTGCTCTACTCTTCAACAACTCACTTTTACATCTTTGCTTCTATAGTCTACAAAGATATGCATATGAATAAAACAGTGTCAATTCAAAAATTTGGTATTTTTTTTCTTCAGTTTACGGATAATGCATTATTTTAGCCAAGGATTTTGAATATTCCACTGGTTACCATTTCTGATCATAGAAGAAATTGCTGACGTATGCATCTCATGTGCAAGAATTATGATGTCAAGATTAATTATTTTTTATGGAACAATGCTTCAGGTTTTCTCGCACTAACTACTCATTCTTCATTTTCATTTTATGACGTGTGGAAAATCTCTTCTCGGTCTCTATCTCTCTCCGCCTCTTCTCATTCTCAAGCTCCCTCTCTCAGTCTCTTCTCAGTCTCCATTTCTCTCCTCCTCTTGTCTTTCTCAATCTCCCTCTCTCAGTCTCTTCTCGTTCTCTATTCCTCTACTCCTCCTCCCTTTCTCAATCTCCCTCTCTCAGTCTCTTCTCGGTCTCCATTTCTCTCCCTCTCTCATACTCTCTCACTCTCCCTCTCTTCAGTTCTGACTCGGCCGAAGTCGCCGGTTGCTGAACTGCGGCTACGAAGTTGGTTTGTCCTCCGCACTTCGGTTGATTGTGATCGTATTCACATTCCTATGGAGGAATACAGGGATTATTATGATATCAATTACTTAGTTTTTCTGTAATAGATAATGCTCAGAAAGTCGCACACGCATAAAGATGCAGTTGTCTCATATTGCATAACATTTTCAGTCCCCGAGTTGACTACAACATTGGAAGGGTCCCCTGAGAGTGTTGACATCTCTGTCGCAGAAATCTCCCGGATCTGGAGGGATCAAGAAAAACAGGGAATGTCACTTTGCTGGTCAAGAGAAGAAAGTCGCCATTCAGCCGTGCTAAACGAACAATAAAAGAGAACTACGAAAACTTTCCGAACGTCTCCATTTCACTGTTGAGAAGTGACCTAGATTGAGAAGGTGAAGACAAGAAAGACAACTGGGGAAGGGAGAGGAAGAGAGAGAAAGAATAGAGGGGAAACGAGGAAAGGAAAGAAGGAGAACTGACAAGCTTTTCGTATCCACAGAGCTGGAGGAGCTGGCAGTGCATTCGGATGGTGTCATTGCCGAAGGATTGTACGACAAGAACTTGGTTGTCCTTGCATTCGTAGCTGAGAGAGTCGGCAAAGGAAGGAAGAAGAAGGGAAAGAAGAAGGAGCAGAAGAGGATTCTCCCTCTTCTCTCCGCCAATCTCACTCATTCACAACGGAGGACGACCACTCGATCACGCACTGAACAACTCCTGAAAAGACAGCCAAGGGATGGGAACACCAGCACTTCTTTGTCATGGGCATTTCGAAGGAATGCTTGGTCAGCGAGAAGCATTGTGCGGCAGAGATAAAAGATAAGGCAAGGGAGAGGTGGCAAAGAGGGCGAGAGAGAAGGAGAGAGAGAAATGCAACGAAGAGAGAGAGATATAGAGAGAGAGCTTCTCATCAGGTAAATCATGATGGCCGCAGGGGACATGTATCCCAATGTCGCGGAAAAGATTAAGGCCCAGCCAACTCGCTTAGAGCAAGTTCAAGTCTTCTTGCCGCGGCAGAGTTGAAGAGAATCAGGGAGCGAGAGACCGAGAAATTGGGAATGAGAGAGAGAGAGAGACAGAAAAAGAAAGATAAAAGAGAATGGCAGTATCAGCAGCAGGAATGATGATGACTAATAGAAAGAGAGAGGAAGAGAAGGAAAGAGAGAGTTACCGCATGCAAGATGTCTTCTAGGAAGGAATGATGAAAAAAGGAAAAGTTCTGGAGACACTGAGAATGCGAATGGAAGAAAACTTAAGGAAGAAAAATGCCAAGTATAACATGGCGAAAATGGATGAACAACAAATGGCGGAAGAGAGAGTTTTCATTGATGAACATCAATGATTGACAACGAATTCATGTGTTCGGGACAATTTCGTGCTTAATCATAAGCCAAATTGTCCATTTATAATATTTGGTTCTTCACTAACATGAAGAAAATAACGAGAAAGAAATGAATGGATTAATCAAGCGCTGAATGGGATAATCTAAGAGAGCAGACTTTGAGGTTGGAAAAGGAGAAAGGGAGTGTCCTTTTAAGAGAGAACGCGAATAGTACGACAACGGAGAGAAACAGTGCAGAATGTGGAGAAGATATCATTCCGAAATTTATCTTCCGGTAAAGGAAATTCTCGCTTTCTCTACCATGCTATCCGATATAGGAAAATTAATGTGGCTTTAAAAATACGTAGAAATACGACATGTGTTTTTTTTAATATGGAAAACCAGGATTACAATACACTCAATATGACCTTCGGCGGCTAGAAAACCCCTAAAGAATTAAAGAAAGAGAGTGCAATCAAATGAGAAATCAGAAAATATGACAACCGGGCTCTCATTCAACAGCTCGGCCACGGACTAGCTCACGATTTATGGATCTACGCTAGAAGCTGGAGTGAACTAATGGTACTTGGAACCGCTCGAAAAACTAACCGCAAGCACTTCTCTCGCTCTTTCTTTCGCGCTCTCTCTCTCTCCCTCTCTTTCTCTCTTCTTTCTCTACATCCCCTCATCTTCTCTCTCTCTCTCTCTCACTAAAATTACAGCTGGTCTGGTCGAGCACTTGGGGTCACACACAATGACTTGACGCATCTTATTCTCTCCCTCTCCTTTTCTCTCTCCACTTTTCCTTCTCACTTTCACTCTCTCCCTCGTTCTCATTTGTACTCTCCCTCTCAGTTCCACGCCATCTAACATCCAAACTCTCAAGAGGATGACTCGAAATAGTTCCTATCGTACTATGCTTGCGAGGGATTTGAGACTTCAACAACGAAGCTAGTAAGAATGAAACGTATAGACCAAAGGTTGAGAGAGCAGGTGGTGAGAGTAATTAGCGTGAGCGCTAGAGAGCGACATAGAAGGAGAGAGAGCGAGAGAGAGAGAGAGAGAGAGAGGGAGATCTCTAAAGATCGCGTCGGTATTTTGTTCCAACCGCTATGAACACACATATTAACTATTTATTTGGGCAGTAATATTAATTACCTTTGTCCGCTTGCAAAAAGCTAAGAAGAAGTCAGACAGACTTTGGGACTCGCATGTGAATAATACAAGAACATTGAAATATTGTACATCATGGATATTCGAAATGAGAAAATCGAGATGATCAAGAGGGTGGAGGGTAGAGGTAGAGAGATATGAGATGGAGCAGGAGATGAACGAGATATAAAATCAAGGGCAGATGCTACAGAGTGATGCCACTATCCGCCTTGTCTACTCCCTTTCTTCTCTTTCTTTTTCCCTCTCTTTCTTCTTCTCCTCTCAATCTCTCTTTTTCTCTTCCCCCCTCTCAATTTCTCTTTTTCTCTTCCCCCGTCTCGATCTTTCTATTCTCTCGAGCCTTAATGGGGCTTGTAATCACAGAAGGATCTTATGAGGGTTTAAACATAAGACCATTAATTCAAAATGGTAATACATAATTAAAGCATATATGAGAGTAACAAAATGGATGAGAGACACTGATCTGTTGACTGAAAATGATTAGGGGAAAGAGCGAGAGAGAGAGAGAGAGAGAGAGGAACTTGAGAGGATGATAATGCTCTTCTTTCGTGATGCGTAAGATTATGACGAAGCCGATATGACAGTGAGGGGAAATCCTAACTAAAGAATGACAAAGGGCAAACAGAAGGAGAGAAAGGATAAGAAGGAAGAGATAAAGAGAGAGAGAGAGAGAGAGAGAGAGAGAGAGAGAGAAAGAGAGAGAGAGAGAGAGAGAGAGAGAGAGATAAAAAGGGGGCTAGCAATGGGCATGAACACGGATCAGTGAATGGATGAGTGGTCCCCTGAGGCACTTCTCAATGCTCAATCCAATCTCGTTTGGATGGAAGCAGAACGGCGCAGAGTGCACTCTTCCATATCACCCTTTCACTTTCCAGACATGTTAATAGGAGAGCGAAGAAAGGACAACAAAGTGAGAGGAGTCACAAGAAATGAGATAGGAAGAAAGCGAAAGAAGCTTTATCCTTTTCTCTTTCCGTACCCTCAGAAAGCCTAACCACCCCTACGACCCATTTCAGGGCGATTCTGCTTCTTAACATTTTCTCTCTCTCTCCCTCTCTCTTTCCCTCTTTCTCTCGCGTCTTTTGTTCTCTGTTTGCCTACTTAACCTGTATACCTGTTTCTGGTTTCTGTTTCTCTCGCATTTCCAGAGACAAACTCTATGCCTAAATACCAGTATAATCAGATGATTGAATCTTCAAGGTTTCTGTATTGTCGCGGTATCGTCGGTGGACGGATATCGCGGTGGTGATGTCGTTGGGAAGACGGGGGACTTGGGTATGTATACTTTATCGCACTTCACTATCTTACATACATCAACGGTCTTACATACATCAACGTCGGGAAGATCCGAATCGATTCTTGCTCGGTGGTCTCGTTTATGCTCGCTTAGTCATTGAATCTGGCGAAGAACTGAGTCAGCGACTCATTCGCCGGGTCAAATCTTGGCGGGGGTGATCGGAGTGATCGCAGGATCGCCTGTTGGCTACCTTGGAAGGCGACGGGCATGAGTTTTGAGCTGGTGGTAAGCTTCGGTAGATTCGAATCTGGATTGCACGTGCATATAGTGAAACATCACGTAAAGCAAGAGTAGGATAATCGGCGCGGATGACGCGTCGGCAAAGAGTCTCTCTACTCTGGCCACTTTGCATGGCACGAGCGTGTATATAACGCTATGTGTGAGTGAACGCTGTGAGTGCGTTACTCCCCGGAGCACACGGTTATCTATGGGGAAGGGGTCTGCTATCGTGTCTATACATATATATGTAAGTAACAATAGATTATGTCATTATGTCATTTTATCGCTATAAGATTATAGACTCTAGCAAGAGTGGTCTTATTGTAGAGGGAAAGGCTAACAATTCTTTTGTTTACCAATATGTATGTGTGTATACTAGTGTGAACATCTATCGTTCTATCTATATGTCTATCAATGGAAGTACAAGCATCTCTATATCGCGCCTCTTTTCCGCTGCACTCTCACTTTCACTTCTCCTTTTCTTCAATGCGTTCGCTTTCCCGCTTGTTATGTCTTCTCCCTTGAAAACCGGCCTTTCGCGCCTTATGCAATGTATGCTTAGAGGGAGGGATGAGAGAGTGAGTGAGTTACACGGTGGGTTAGGCCTTTAGAAATGCGGACATTAGAGAAACTTGGAAGCTTGCCAAAAAAAATTGCAAGGACGCTACCGTACGAACAACTTCTTGTGAAGAGTACGTAGTTTTTAAAAAGTACGGTATAATTCTTGTCGAGAACACTGCATTTTAAAAATAAAAGTGTGGGAAACTTCGGTAATATCGAAATTAAAGACGCTGAGATGTTTTTTTGTTTGTTCTTGCATTGATTAGTGTTAATTGTCCCTAAGGCGTGTTTATTTTTTTCAGTCAGATGTTCGGGTTTCCGTATGGACAGCTTCCGCCTCTGCTGCAGCAGCCGGTGATTCAGCAGCCGGTGCTGCAGCAGCCAGTGCTGCAGCAGCCAGTGCAGCCGACTTATGGTGGCGGCGGATACATCCGTGGCGGAGGCAGAGGACGCAGCAACAACAACAACAACAGGTTTGAAATGACACAGGTTTGAAATGAGTGTGGTCGTTGGTTTTTGTCTTGAAAAACACACATTTCCTTATTGTTAGAAATGCGAATCCTCGCGCGGAGTCGGCCTGGCATAGAGCTGAGAGGGAGGATGGACGTGCTCGTAGAGCGAAGGAAGAGCGAGACCGTTTGGAGAAATATGATCGGCAGTACGCCTGCATCAGAAGCAAGGAGAGACGGTGGCGAGCAATTGCCAATCACTTCAGTGTCGAGGCTGCAACCCTCTATTTCTACGACTAGGACTATTTCTAAACCCCAGAACCCAACGGCCCTCTTTAGGGCCACAATTAAAGAGATATGAATTAAGAATAAAGAAGCGCGCATTTAACAGAGCAAAGGAAAGACAAATAAGGAGGAAAATTATCCAAGCTCACCGTTCTGATTGTTCCATCATGAGCCTCGAAACTTCAGTCGCCAGAGAACAACGTAGATGATGGAGCTGGAAATAAACCACAAGCAACCAGCACACACGAGATTACAAAGCTAATATGTTAAAATTACTGATCTAATCTGACAAAGAAGTGGAGATTGCTCGCATGCTTCATCGGACGTCGGTAGTAGGACGTCCGACGTCGGTAGCCTGCACGTTGCTGCCGGCCGGTTACAATAAAAATATTTTCCGTTTATAGCAACTATATCGAAAGAACCAATTAAAAGAAAATATCAAGACTGCTTATTACACGCATGACAACTCTTTATTAGTGCAGCTTGGTACCGTAACCGCGTTTTTCTCATAATTCGTACGGTAACACTAAAAAATCTCCAATGTCCGCCTTGATCCGCCGTGGTTACGCTGTTGCCCTTTGCGCGCTGGCAACGGAACTCGTTCATCATGCGGCCGCACTATCGCTGTCTATTATGACAGAGAGGGGAACACTGCGGGCGCACTATCAAGTTTTTAAACAAAACGACGGCACCGCTGTTCGTGTGGCTGGCGCAGACCAAACGAGTTTTAATGTGAATGTCTGGCATGTTCGCCAAGTGCGCGGTTGAGAGATAAGATCGTAATGGTACTATTTTGGGCGATTCTAGATATGTACATATGTTCCTATGGATGAGAAGGAATAAAGGAAAACCGTGTGCTCTGGGACTAGAATTAAAGCAGTTGGCCAATTTTGAAGCTACCGGAATAGTGCGCGTTAACAATAATATACATACGTAAATGAACAAAAAAAGGAAGAAAGAGGAAGAAAATAAAAGGAAAGAAAAACATTATAATGATAAAGAGTAGATTTGTTTGGGTAAAAAAAATCTCGTGCGCTCCGGGAGTGTTGGCGGCGGCTGGCTGCCCCGGGGGAAAGGAAGGGTTAGGATGGGCATGGACGGCTGGGACTGGTGGTGTCATCACAGTAACATAGCTGAGGCAAGGGACATACTCTTATACATATGCGGCGTCTGGCCTGGCCAGTCTGTTACTTCGGGAAGGAGAGTACTAAGGGGGAGGTTGCATGCAATTATGTGGTAGTCTAGATAAAATTACTCTCTCACTTCACACTAGACCAGATGGCCAGATCAGCTATCTGCGAGCGCTTGTGGCAGCATATCCTACTGATTGCTCCACTCTTTATTTCTCTCTTTGTTCTTCACACCCCTCGTGGTACCCCTACTGGCTGGCTACGCGCGCTGTTCGAAAGCCGCTATTACATAGAATGCGAATTAATCTTTCTTCTGAGGGGCCAGCACGCGAATCCCTCGCAACCAGTACTAAATATGCCGCTATTTTTCTTTCTCACTGCGCGGTAAATACAATTAAACGGAAAACAATTTAGGTAGCCCTCAGCTATGTACTGACTAAATGACTGACTGCGGATCCTGCAGACGGTCGTTCGGTGCGTCCCTGACCTCCATGTCGCGGTATCGTCGGTGGACGGATATCGCGGTGGTGATGTCGTTGGGAAGACGGGGGACTTGGGTATGTATACTTTATCGCACTTCACTATCTTACATACAGTCCCGCTCAACATTGTTGGGTCCGGTATTAATAGTATTAATAGTATTAATATAAATAATACAAACTGGAATATCGCGCTGAATACGCATTTTCGTGCCATTTCGCGTAGGTAGTTTACCTATTTCGACCATGGAGATTACGACTGTGAGGACCGTTTTCAAAAATATGCCGAATTGGCTGAGATCGCATAATATTGCATTTAATTTGGCCAAACGGGCTGGCTTCAACTCCTGGACTACAAAGTGCAAAATAAAGTGAAATTTTCAGAGCACTTCTTACCGTTTTTGAGTTTCTTGTTTTATTTCTTTTGACTTTCTCATTTTGTTTATGTATAAACGACGAAAAAAAAAATTTCGTGCTTGCAAAAATCTGCTCTCAAAAGTGAACCGAACCGAGACCTCGAGATTGCCGGTCAAAGACTTACCAATACTCTACAGGCGGTACAAACAGGTCTAATGATACATTTCTTTGGACAGCGTCGATTGCCTCACAAAGGAAACGTCGATACTGAACACGTTCGCTCATACTTTAGTGGGAGACAGAGAGAGAGAGAGAGAGAGAGAGAGAGAGAGAGAGAAGGAGGGAGACAGAGGCGAAAGAAGGTGCAATGTCGACTACATCTACTCTGCGTCGCCGTTTCAAGGCTGAAGCTACGGTATGTCGTTAGACCAACGATTTTTTTTCTCATTGTCAGCTAACAGCACCTACACCTTCTTACACCTCTCTCGCCCTCTCTCTATCTCTTTCTCTCTCTCCCGCTCTCTATTTCTCGCTCCATCGGTCTCTCTTTCTATTTTTCCCTTTCTCCTTCTTTCTCGTTCTCTCGCATTCCCTCCTTCTCTCTCTCTCTCTCTCTCTCTCTCTCTCTCTCTCTCTCTGTCTCCCACTAAAGTATGAGCGAACGTGTTCAGAATCGACGTTTCCTTTCTGAGGCAATCGACGCTGTCCAAAGAAATGTATCATCAGACCTGTTTGTACCGCCTGTAGAGTATTGGCAAGTCTTTGAACGGCAATCTCTAGGTCACGGTTCGATTCCCTTTTGAGAACAGATTTTTGCAATCACGAAATTTTTTTTGTCGTCGTTTATACATAAACAAAATGAGAAGTCAAAAGAAATAAAACAAGAAACTCAAAATCGGTAAGAAGTGCTCTGAAAATTTCACTTTATTTTGCACTCTGTAGTCCAGGAGTTGAAGCCATCCCGTTTGGAACCCAAACACGGCCAAATTAAATGCAATATTATGCGATCTCAGCCAATTCGGCATATTTTTGAAAACGGTCGTCACAGTCGTAATCTCCATGGTCGAAATAGGTAAACTCTCTCGCGAAATGGCACGAAAATGCGTATTCAGCTCGCTATTCCAGTTTGTATTATTTATATTAATAGTATTAATATTATTAATACCGGACCCAACAATATTGAGCGGGACTGTACATCAACGGTTACGAACGGGGCGGGTTGAAGGACAGGGCCGGGGCAGCCGCCATGGTGGGCCTAGCCAACACTGAACGGCTTGCTGGCGTTGGCGGCACCGCCCCGAGGGGGCGGGTCCGCCCTCGCCAGCCGGTTTGCCGCTCGGCTTTTCCCCCGGCCGTGACAGTATAAAATTCTCATAATTTCAGGATTATTGAAACGGAAGAAGAGAAAATAATGGCCAGTACACGAAGAAGCTTACGATGGAAGGGGGAGGGTGCCTATTCTATTTCTTCACTTTCGGTCTTCTTTGTCCGTAGTTTAGAATAGTACCACAGGTGCTGTGATTGGCCTGTTCTGTCTCCCAATGACTCTTTGAAGACTAGTTAACTAAGTTGACTAATGTTGACTAAGCTGAACTTTGCAAAACTTTTTCTGATTATTAAAAACACTTCACTTTTGCCACAAAAAAATTATTTTAAAATTTTTTTATGGCTTTCAAAACACGCAATTCTTAACAGTTGACAGTCTCACTTGAACTGCTGTAGCTCCCGCCGCGACTTTGTTCGTACTGTAGTCACTTGAAATGCTGGGGCTCCCGACGCGACTTTATTCGTACTGTAGTCACTTGAAATGTTGGGGCTCCCGACGCAACTTTGTTCGTACTGTAGTCACATTGGCGCAACAGTTCATTAAAACGACTCGTAGGCTTTGACTAATGTTGACTAAATAAAGGTAACTAAACTTTGTTATTTTTCTGATAATTAAAAAGCACTTCACTTTTTCTTAAAAACTTCTTTTTCTTTTGAAAATTTTTTATGGCTTTCAAAGCACGAAATTCTTAACAGTTGACTTTACTCAACTAAGTTGATTTAGTCAGCTAAGTTGAATTTTTATGTAAAATAAAACGCGCAATACTCAACTAAGTTGATTTATGTAGTCAACTAAGTTGAATTTTTTGTGTAAAATAAAAAGCGCAAAACATGTTGGGAAAACATTGAACACATGTGGGTTTGAACTCCTAAGTGTCGCCGCTCGACGTTGCCTGAGATGCCAGATCGGACGTGATCGCTACTTCACTTCGTGGAGGCGCCTCTCTCCCTACGCTCGCAGGCTCGGTGACGTGTTTACTTTCTCGCGAATCGCAGGCTCGGTGACACTCTCGACTGTCTACGCTCTCGACTTCCTCTGCGTCTCTTGCCTTTTCTGCTGCTGTCTGCGTTACGTTTCCCCAACGATTCTCGTAAATTTTCGCGCTTTCTCGCCACTCTCCACTCTCTCGCCCATGCTAAAAAGTTCGGAAAGACACTTCCTCAGTTGACTCATAAAGGTAACTAGTTAACTAAGTTGACTAAAGTTGACTAAACTAAACTTTGTTAGACTTTTTCTGATTATTAAAAACACTTGAATTTTGCTTTAAAAAACTCCTTTTGAAAATATGAAAAGGAAATTTAAATTGTAACAACTATAGCTCCCGTCGCGACTTTTTTCGTACTGTAGTCACTTGAACTGCTGTGACTCCCGACGCGACTTTGTTCATACTGTAGTCACTTGAACTGCTGTGACTCCCGACGCGACTTTGATCATACTGTAGTCACTTGAACTGCAGTTACTCCCGACGCGACTTTGTTCATACTGTAGTCACTTGAACTGTTGTGACTCCCGACGCGACTTTTTTCGTTCTGTAGTCACAGTGGCGCAAACACGAAATTCTTAACAGTTGACAGTCAACTAAGTTGATGTAGTCAACTAAGTTAAATTTTTTATGTAAAATAAAACGCGCAAAACATGTTGGTAAAACGTTGACCACATGTGTGTTTGAACCCCTAAGTGTCGCCGCTCGACGGTGCCTAAGATGCCAGATCGGACGTGATCGCTACTTCACTTCGTGGAGGCGCCTCTCTCCCTACGCTCGCAGGCTCGGTGACGTGTTTCTCGCGAATCGCAGGCTCGGTGACACTCTCGACTGTCTACGCTCTCGACTTCCTCTGCGTCTCTTGCCTTTTCTGCTGCTGTCTGCGTTACGTTTCCCCAACGATTCTCGTAAATTTTCGCGCTTTCTCGCCACTCTCCACTCTCTCGCCCATGCTAAAAAGTTCGGAAAGACACTTCCACAGTTGACTCATAAAGGTAACAGAGATGCCAGTGGCGCAGCCCGATGGGTCGGCGATGCCAACAGCCCGTGGAATCGGGCCGCGTCGGGTCGACGAAACGCCTGGCCGGCCCATAGGCCCGATTAGGACAGATTATCCAAAATACTCATCAACTGGCGAAAGAGTCAAAATTTTTTATTATTTATATTAATAAAAATAAAAATATTTACTCAAGCCAACTTGCAAATGGGATGAATTAAAGAATGAAGCATCTTTCCGGAAGAGCCTTACATGCCATCAAAGGTCAACAAATTTCTGATTCGTCCCAGAAGTTTATTGGGATTCCCATTGTGTGTTTTGCGTGTGCTTCCAATGGAAATCCATGCCAATTGTCAGGAGTAGCTTGGAGTATTTAAATGTCAGAGCAAAGAATTGTTGCAATATAAATTACTCTTGCCAGAAAAGAATGTCAATGATATCCTCAACCCTCTAACGTCAAAGTCCTTGGCATACCCGTCTCTTTCAAAAGCACCCATTTATAATAAATATCCTTATCTTGTTCGCTGTTGTTTAATTGCTACCCTCGCACACTTCCCTTGGATGTACGAGTAGAAGGTTGACAACACTAGAACGCGGCTGAATAAGCATGGTATATCCCACGGAATACATGAGTATCAATGAATGAAATTGGGAAGGGCCAACGAGCAAAGGGTTATGTTTATTTTTACTTAGTAAAGATACCCATTGAAAAGATTAGAGAATGCCAAAAGAAGGTTCTTAGAGATGGCAATAAGATGGGCGATAGTAGAGAGGAGAGAGATAAAAAGAGAGGGGGAGAGAGAATTCTAAGCGAGAGAGTGAGAGAGATAGAGTAGCGAGAGAGTCCTCGACCTTGCATGGTCGCGGCTGGTGCGAATGGTTCCTCGTTACTTCAGAATGGGTTACTCTCTGTTATTCTTTCTCTCTCCCTCTCTCTCATTCTTTCAATCTCTCCGTCTATCAGTCGATCTATTTCATCTCCTTTGTCTGATTTTCACAGCTTTTCAGTACTTTTTTTAAATTTTTTATTTAGAACTCTACACTAAACGCAACATAAGTAAGAAAGGAGAGAATCGTGGCATTCCTGGAAGAGCTCTTATTCCTCTCCCTACCTCTCGTTCTCTTCACTCTCTTTTATTCCTCTCCCTACCTCTCGTTCTCTTCACTCTCTTTTATTCCTCTCCCTATCTCTCGTTCTCTTCACTCTCTTTTATTCCTCTCCCTACCTCTCGTTCTCTTCACTCTCTTTTATTCCTCTCCCTATCTCTCGTTCTCTTCACTCTCTTTTATTCCTCTCCCTACCTCTCGTTCTCTTCACTCTCTTTTATTCCTCTCCCTATCTCTCGTTCTCTTCACTCTCTTTTATTCCTCTCTCTACCTCTCGTTCTCTTCACTCTCTTTTATTCCTCTCCCTATCTCTCGTTCTCTTCACTCTCTTTTATTCCTCTCCCTACCTCTCGTTCTCTTCACTCTCTTTTATTCCTCTCCCTACCTCTCGCTTAATCTACATTTCCGCTATACGCTACCCACTATGTACACGATTTCCATTCCGTCCCCTAGATTCTTGCTCTAGGTTCCATCGGGTTTCTATTTGACAATTCGCCTTTACCCCCCCCCCTTCTCATGGATTCCATTCATTTTCGGGAAAGACAAAAGAACAAACTAAAACCGGAGGGTGATGCAGAAGTTGTATTCACTCGGTTTGTATTTCTAATGCGCACAAAACGTGATGCAGAATGATTATCATATTTATCTCTGAACAGTCCAAACAACCGTCAAAGCAGCATAAATAATATTTCTGTCTACGAACAAGGACCCACTCCCACGAGGAATTCGGAATAAATAG
The DNA here is from genome assembly GCA_945643635.1 of Allodiplogaster sudhausi. Lineage (NCBI taxonomy): Eukaryota > Metazoa > Nematoda > Chromadorea > Rhabditida > Diplogasteridae > Allodiplogaster > Allodiplogaster sudhausi. The sequence continues at coordinate 4,959,871 of CALZFC010000005.1, forward strand.
GAATTGACTGACCAGGATGAGGGTAGTGCTCGTGTTTAGTGTAAAGGTAGATAATACAAGAGTCTAGAGCTTGCAGCCATTCCTACCCTCGACTACTCATCCAATAAAGATGGCCTAAACATCCCTGAGGATTTCACTTGATGATCAAGAAGAAGCAAGAAGTATGCTTCCATAGAACCTTAATGTTTAAACTACAAAATAATGCTCTGTATTTGAATTCTGATCATTCAGTTTACGCCACCTTTAAGTACGAGGTATGTAGAAAAGACGAGACAGGGGCAACCGGGTAAAACCGTAGATAAGACATCAAATACAGAATACAACTTCAGCATTAAGTTAGGAATTAAAGAGCAATATTTCTCGTTAGCGTACAATACAAAAGAAACGACAGCTCCATCACATTTGTTCCAAAGTATAAACTGAATCCAGCGCTAAATGTAATGGATGATGTACATGGAGGAAGTTATGAATGCGCAATTCGGGAACGGCAGGTGGGAGTGCTGGAGAGCGACTGTGTAGATGAGAAAGAGAGAATACAGAAATAGAAGAGAAGAGAAGAGAAAGAGAGACATACAGAGAGAGATGGAGAGAGAGCGACATGGGGTAGGTAAGAGAAACAGTGAAACGGAGAAGCATGGGACAGGGTGCAATTGGTGTAAACCCTCACTTTCAAGTGTGCATACACGTAATGCAAGAAGAGGGTAGGTTTAGAACAGAGCATGAGTCGAGTTAGGGAAGGACAGTGAAAAAACAACAATAACGCCAGAAGGGAAAGAAGACGGCGAGAGGAGGAACAATCACTCGGGTAGTGAAAACAACGAACAGCTTGGGCGAAATCGGATAGAAAGTGCAATTGAATTAGTCAAATTTAGCAAGAAATATGAGGAGGAAGTAGAATGAAAGAAAGGAGTGCATAGATAGGGAACGATTCATGCTCCTCCAGAGGATGGTGCAGAGGAGGCCGAGATGGAATCGGACTGGGTCAAGACAACGAAGAGATACGTCGTCTGGTTCCGAAGGGAATTCAGCAGCTCAGCCGAGTTGGCAGACAGATAAGTAGTGACGAAGTCGCATGGCGAGAAGATGTGCATGCAGAACGAACCATCCTGAACATGTCTTCATTATACCCATTTCTTTATCTCTCCTCGCACTTCCTCTCTCTCTCTCACTATCATTCTTTCTCTGCAAGCACTTCCTCTCTCTCTCACACTATCATTCTTTCTCTGCAAGCACTTCCTCTCTCTCTCACACTATCATTCTTTCTCTGCAAGCACTTCCTCTCTCTCTCTCTCACACTATCATTCTTTCTCTGCAAGCACTTCCTCTCTCTCTCACACTATCATTCTTTCTCTGCAAGCACTTCCTCTCTCTCTCACACTATCATTCTTTCTCTGCAAGCACTTCCTCTCTCTCTCTCTCACACTATCATTCTTTCTCTGCAAGCACTTCCTCCCTCTCTTCGCAACCTCGTGATCAATGTTGGCAATGCCAGCAGCTGCCTTGGAGTCGAAGTATTCGATGAAGTTCTTCTTGAAGATGGCCTGGTTCGCTTTAATTTCGTGAACTCCAGTCCCGCAAGGCACGCAAATCATCGTGGCGAAGCGGTCATCTCTCATCTTCTGCCGCAGTGCTGCAACCACAAAAAGGCATGAGAGAGAGAGAGAGGGAGAGAAAGAGATAGGGAGAGAGAGAGAGGGAGAGAAAGAGAGAGGGGGAGAGAGAACGAACAGTTGGTCTGTTGTTGAGTGAGTCGCATGCGCTGGTTGATTCGAATGCAAGAGAGAGGGAGAGAGGGATGGTGGAGACGGAAGGCGCGGCGAGAGATGAAGCAGCTTCCCGTGACAGAGTACCAGAGTGTCTTGGCCTCGTTCCCTTTGATTGCGAGTTGCCCGTCCCACACTCGAGGATAACGCTGCAAATACAAACTTTTCCTATATTTCTGGTATACCTTGTAATCCATTAATTCATTAGCTCATGATTCATAATAGAGCCTCTATACCCACGAAGTGTAGCTTCACATGAATTTGCCCCCTCCAATCCCCGTTGTTCAGCCATCTACTGGGAACATACAAATGTAAATCTGCTCAGCTGGCAATCCTATTCTAATTTTCCTTATCCGTGCAAAGAGTTCAAAGACATCTATTTAGGAAAAAAAAACACCGTCATACTGTCTAAGGAAACGCAGATTACTCGTCATAAATTGTCATGGCAGCAACACAAAAATAGCTACTCTAGTTAGGATTAATGCTCTTATCCTGCCACAGAAAAAAGAGGATATTTTCAAGAATATAAGATGAAAGGTCAGAACGGAGAGGAGACTTTCTTCCCCTCGTCTCTCTCTCTCCTCTCACACATACAAACACTCTCTCTCTCTCTCTCTCTCTCTCTCTCCTTCTCAATCTTCTACTCACCACTGCTCACGTCACTGCCAGCGTCCTTTCATCCATTTCAGCCGCGCAAATATTTGTCACTTCAGAGCATTCTTGCATTCATTTTTCTCCATTCCTCTTGAAAAACAAGTCTACGCACTCTAAACCTTTGTAAACATTCGCTAAGCGAGAACGCACCGAGGACAGCAATTTATGCGAGACAGGGAAGAGAGAGAGAGAGAGAGAGAGAGAGATCGATAGATAAAGAGAGAGAGAGAGAGATCGATAGATAAAGAGAGAGAGAGAGAGAGAGACTACTAGCCGGTCTCTGCTACATTAATAGTAGGAGAGAAAGAGAGAGAGCAGAGAACGGAATCGGTAAAGGATGGCCAAGTTGTAGGAACGCCTAAAGAAGATTTAGGACGATTCCTGAACGGCTTTGGTGCCTGTTTTGAACCGCAAAAGTTGTATGCCAGCTACACCCACCAAGCAGCCCTTCCTTCCACAGCCCACCATCCGCGTCCCCCTCGGCTACTCTTCATCATTATTCGTACTATCGATTGCAGGGAAAAGGAGTAGGCGGAAGAAGAGTCTATTGCATGCTCTTTCCAGTGCCTCTCGCCTATTACAAGCAAAAGAAGGGCAACGCCCTCGCACATCTTCCATCAAGGGGGAAGGGGAGAGAGAGAGAATGGCAAAAAGAAACAACATTTCAATGCACCTGCGAGAGGAAGTCGTCGACTGCTGGAAGCGAGTTCGAAGAAACAGAAAGCACAGAAGTGGGATGAGAAGCAGCTGCCTCCAGCAGCGTCTGCTTAGTGGTTGGAGACAGACGAAAGGGAGAAGAGGGACGGGTGGTCGCGGAGTCTGAATCAATGACAGAGACTTCGGGGCTGCTGCCGATGGGGGACACGGAGAAGGATGAGCGACGAGCAGAAGAGTCACCAACTGGACGGAAGGCACTCTTCGGAGAGTTGGAGCGAGAAGAGGAACTGCCGCCACTCTGCACTTCCTCCGTCTCATCGTCATCCAGTGCACTCAGCTGGCCCTTCTTGAAGTCGTCGTCAATCATGAGTTCATCGCAGAGGATCGAGATCGTGCGGCGTTCCAGTTCCTTCTTCAGCTTCTTCTCAGCCTCCGAAAGCTGGAACTGCGGGGGTCGTGGAGGGGCAGCGGGGGCAGCCGAGGGGATGAGAGAAGAGGGTGTGAGAGGGAGAGAGCGTTTGCGAGAGACACCGTCGTTCAGAGGTGCAGACTGCCGCTTCAATGACATTGAGGCGCGTCCACCGCGGCCAGACGAGTCGAGAGCAGCCGCCGCCTGCTGCGCGGCAAGCAGCTGAGTCTGCTGCATGTGTTGCAGAAGAAGGGCCGACTGCATCTGAGAGGCCAGCTTCTGCTGCTCAGAGAGAGCCACTGCTGAGGCAGACGAGTTGAGAAGAGAAGCGAAGACATCCAGTGAAGACTGCGGCTGAGAAGCAGAGAACGCCGCCGCCGCCTGCAGACCCAGCATGGCCTTCGTCGCATTCAGAAGGGCCAGTTGGTTGTGGAGAGAAGAGGAGTGTGTACTCCCCCCTCCCGCACCCACTCCCAACATGTTCTTCAGTGCTGCCAGACTCAGAAGAGTGGAGGCCGGGTCAGAGGCACTCGACGAGGTTGAAGTGGTCAAAGCAGACGGCACAACAGCAGAGAACGCCGTGCCCGATGACTCCTGCTGCTCTGATGACATGACAGAGAGAGGGGGGCAGGGCAACACAAGGCGCTGAGGCTCTGCTGATTTACGAGAGCGCTTACTAGATGAAGAAGCTACTGCTGCTCCAAGATTGTCAAGAGAAGACGGAGAAGAGTCCGTCGAAGCAGAGGAAGACGTGCTCATGGAAGAGCCCTCAGGGAGTGAGGGGCACGAGGAACACAAAACAAGAAGGAACGAAGAGGCACAAAACAGTTGCCTAAGTTGAGAATAGATGAGGTAGTGTCGAGAAGAGTCACCAGTATTAAGGAAGCCAATGAGGTAGATCGCCCACAGACGAAGGATGAGGTAGGAGAACGGAAATAAATGAATGATTAAAATGATGAGGTAGACTTGTTCGAAGGTCCGCAGACACAACGAGAGGTAGTCGGAGGGGAGGGAAAGGATTGGAAGGACTATGCAGTCATTGCATTGCTGGTCTTCTCACGGATACACGTGAGACCAAGTCTGAAGCAGAGGGAAGCAGAGGGAAGCAGAGGGAAGCAGAAACAGCTGGAAGCCGGCTGGCACCACTGCGAAGGCACGGGGCGGTGGCTCACTGCGACTCTTCCCTTCTCCGCCCCACTCTTCTTTTTCTCTCTCTTATTTCCTCTCCGCCCATCTTTTTCCTTGCGTGCAGAGTCCAGACAACCAAAGGAAGCAGCTACTCTGCGTCTCTGCTCGCTTGGAAAGAGAAAAAAGGTGGTAAAGGAGAGGCAGCAGAGATGTGAGAGAGAGGGAGTACACCTATGGGGAGCGAGAGAGTGCATAGAGCAGAGAGGGCCCAGGCAACGTCCGTTCCGACGTTGTCGCCCGGCACTTTTCATGTCCTCCCAGCGTGCAAAGCGTTGCAAGAGCAAGAGAGTATGTGAACCGAATGAGACGAAGAGACGAACAACAAAAGAAGGAGAGAAGACGGGAGAGAGGGCAGACAAGCAGAGAAGAGAAGAACACGCTATGCAACGTACCAGGCTGTGCCTAGTTAGTATTGGAGAGAAGCGGAGGATCAGATGAAGAAACTGAATGCAAAGGAAAGAGAAAGCGAGAAGAAGAAGAGAGTAGGAGAGCGAAAAAGGAGAGAGGAGAGTGAAGAAAATGAAGAAGTGGGGAGGGGGGGAGGAAAACTGCTGCTTCAGCTCTGCCATGACAACGGGCTGCTTCGAAGATGCGCCTCATGCAGGCAAAGATAGGCTGATAGGAACCGAGTGGGGAAGCAGATCACAGCTGGAGAGGAACCCAGAGGGGAAGCAGATCACAGCTTGGAGAGGAACCCAGGGGGGAAGCAGATCACAGCTTGGACAGGAACCCAGGGGGAAGCAGATCACAGCTTGGAGAGGAACCCAGGGGGAGCAGATCACAGCTTGGAGAGGAACCCAGAGGGGAAGCAGATCACAGCTTGGAGAGGAACCCAGGGGGGAAGCAGATCACAGCCAGAACATTCACCCACATACACTAATTCATCCATTCGAGTGCAACTAGTCATAATATTTCATACTTGTTATGGCCCCTCACCACCAATTAACCGCATTCCTTATGTATTCTACAATCAGTCCACGTGGCAGCTCGTTTAACTGATATTCTAAAGGTTATTTTCTTTAATTACCAACAAGAAAGAAAGACTGACATTGAGGAACTGTTCGTTCCTAGTAATCTGCCGGGATTGCTCAGCTGCGAGTTCAGCAGAGGAGCAAGTGGGGGTGGCGACAGAAGGAGGACGGAGAAGAGGAGTGTGGCAGGGCGAGTGGGAGGACAGGTCTCCTATCGCCTCCTCCTGGCCTTCTTTTCTCACAACAACCAACGGCGATGAACTCCGCGAGGTCTCCGACAAAGCCTTCTTAAATTTTAATATTATTTACGTTTACTTGGAATTTGGGGAAAGACAATCACCTCTTTTGTTAGATAAACCCCGGCAACTTTTTTCATTAATGAATTGTTTTCTGAATTCTTAGGCAAAGTTTAATTTTCTTTTGTGAATGATGCGGTTAAAGCAAGGTTGTGATGCATGAAGACATTTACATAGCCGGCTGTTGTCTGGCTGGCTTCGAATGACAGATGGTTCTCTTTCCGTATAATCGCATGGGATATTCTATGAGACTCGAGAAGGAATAAACTACTGCTGTTATTTATGACAAGCAAAAAATGGCAAACTGAAAACAATAATATTCTACAGTAGCCTCAATAGAAAGCGTGCCAGCCTCCACTCCTTTCAGCGCTACGACCAGAAATCTTTCGCTTTCACCACCTTTACTCATGTGTTTACGTTAATAAATGTTTAAAGAGCATGAAGTTGCCTATCTGAAAAGAAATGTAAACCATCTCAACACTTCTTATTCCCCCCCCATGAAGTTGCCTATCCGAAAAGAAAGGTAAACCATCTCAACACTTCTTATTCCCCCCACAAGATATTGAAATTATAAAAGATAAAAAAAAACTACCATGTGGATGAGTTGTTTTTGGAAGCTCTGAGTGTGGAGAGAAGCCGCGGGAGGGGAATCAATTATATCTTCCTCTATTCCTATTTATCTTCCTTTTAATCGGACTGCACTTGCAACAGTCGTTGGACAGGAAACGCTCTTCGCTTAGGCCGGAGTTGTTCAAATTTCATAGACTCTTCCCGAAGAAGGATAACCTTGTACTGGAAGTGTTCTTGATCCTCCGCCAGTTGGCGGATCCGCAGTAACTCTGCAAGCGAAGATATTCCTTTTTCTTTTAGAAAATCCCCCCCCCCCCAAATTAGTCAAAACATGAACAAAGAATGGACTGACGGTTGATAGAGATGGAATCATGTGGAGGAGAAGGAGAAATGAGAGGAGCGGATGGCCGAGCAGGCACAGAATTCTCAAAGGCGCTCTCCATATTCCCTTCCTCCTGTGGACTGGGAGGTTGGCCACCGCCAGGACAGGCAAAGGGAACCGGCTCTTGCGAATGCGGCTGTTGACGGAGTCCCAGAGGAGAAGAAGCTGACATCCCATCCGAAGGAGGTTGTGAAGAAGGGAGAAAGGAAGAAGCACCCGAGGCTCCCCTCGAGAACGCGTGCACGAAGGTCTTCGTGGGGAGAGACATCAACTTGACGGAGGAGGTGGTGTGAGTGGGCAAGTTGATGGGAGGAGTGGACTCAGTGACTGCGGGCGGCAGATACGGAGAGATCTTCGGAGGCTCGAACTGCTTCGCTATCTCCATATTGGAAAGGACCGGGGGAGACTCCCTTTTCATGTTCTCCTCGTCTATTTCATCCATCCGTGCATCCACATCCATCGTTGAATCCTGAACAACTCACTATGATACTTGGAACAGCCACCAAGGCAACTCACCCAAACACCGTGGTTGCCAGCATCGTCAGGGAAGAGAGTGGAGTTGTGCAGAGCTGAGTCGCTTTCGCTGGCACTGCTCAACCGGCCCCCGTTCTCAGCTTCCGTCTCTTCCACTCCCGACGTTGCAACCAAGGATTCATCAATCGTGTCAGGGATGTCCTGACATCATTATATGAGTGAAAGAGAGAATGAGAGAGTGCAGAGAGAATGTGAGTGGAGAGAATGAGAGAGTGAAGAGAGAATGAGAGAGTGAAAAGAGAATGAGAGAGTGAAGAGAAAGAGAGAAGTGAACAGGAAGGGAAAATCAAACCCTCAGGAAGTCCTGTGATGGATACTCTGGTTCAGGCTCATCGTCATCGTCAAAGATCGACTGCACGGTCCCTTCCGTTTCATGCTTAAATCAATATTTCTCGCTCCCAACTCTGAGACTTCTGCCAATTAATGTTGCATTTCCTAATCATATCACCCCAATTTCGATGAACAATCAATATGTAACTTGTGCAATATTCGAGCGAGCCCAACTACCTACAACAAACTACAAGGAAAGCACAGAGCACTAAGCATGCACAAGCAGGGCCCCTTTCAATCGCCCCTCCTTCTTTTCCCATTCTCTTATTTCTCTGTGATCTCCCACCTGAGCATCTTCCTCGATGTCTCTGGCCGCGCTCTCGGCCTCTTCATCAGCCACGAGGACAACCTTGGTCTCCTTGGCAGGCGATTGGACGGGCATTATCCTCTCCTCTGGAAGCGGCTTCTCCTCTTCATAGCCAGCAGTTGCATCGACCAGAACTACGGCCTTCTCTGCTTCTCTCCTCCTCCTCTCCCTCTCTGCATCCGATTCAGTGGTGGAATCACTGCTAGCCGACTCTGCCTCGGACGACTCGGAGAGACTTCTAATCCTTGAGTCGGAGGAAGCGGGAGGAAGAGCGGCAGCTCTCCCAGTCTCATCTCCAGTCTCGTTGCTCCCGTCCTCTTCCGTCTTCTACAACGACACTAACACTTCACGCCACAGGAATCATTGCGAAAGACTACGGCCACTCAACTCTTCTCGCTTTTGCTCACTTGGGCCACATTCTGCTTGGATCACAACGAACACTTCACGACAGCAAAAGTTATGAGAGAAAGATAAAGATAGAGAGAGAGGGCGAGAAAGACTCAACCGTTTTAGAAGGAGAAGAAAGCGAGAATGCAGCTGGAGTATTGGTGGAAGAAGCAGAGCCAAAGACCTTCATGGCAGCCTTCGTTATGAGACGAGGATGAGAAGACTCATTCCGTGCATGGGGAGTTGACTGAAAAGAAAAGAACTAGACTAGGAATGGAATCCGTTAAATAAAGAGAACCTCTTCTGCCTTGACGGTTTTTTCGTCGTTCTCTTCCAACTTGACTTGTGCAGAGACCTTCTCGTCTTCGATGTCTTCTCTCTTGACCGTTGAAGAAGAGTGCGAACTACACTCCGACAGTCGCTGCTTCTCTTTAGCTTGCACGGCTGACTTGACAGAAGAGGCCTGGCTGGGCACTCTCTGGCTAGTTGAGGCGGCCACTGATTCCGACTCCGATATCGATACACTTTCATCTTTCCGACTCCGCTTCCTCTCCACAGCTACAAAGTCTATAATTACTCATAATCGCTGCTAAAGGGATTAAAAAGAGAATAATGAATACTGACGCCTTGGATGGCTGTTGAGTCTCTTCCTGGAGGAGATCTCCTTGTCTTTCTTCCTTGAACTCTTTCTGTCATCGTCACTGGAATCCTCTTCTTCACTCTCTTCTCGCTTTAGGAAGGAGGGCCCAGCACTGTCTTCGTCGTTGGAGTCCGCGGCAAAGAGGTCGCTGGTGTCCAGATTCTTCATCGTCTTCCGTTTCCTCTCCTTCGCTGCCTTGCCCTTACTCTTGCCCTTGATCTCCTTCTCCTCCTCTTCTTCTTCATCTTCTCCCTCTTCATCCTCCACACTCTCTTCCCTCTCCTTTCTCTTCTTCGTAGTCTTCTTTCTCTTCTTGTCCTTCTCTTTCTCTTCCTCGCTGCTTTCATCCAGTTCTCCTTCTTCTGCCTCTTCCTTCTTCCCTTTCTTTCTCTTTCTCTTCTCAGATGCCATGGAAGACGCTCCATCATTGTCTGATCCCTCTTCTGACGAGACATGAACTCGTTTCTTCTGAGCCTAAAAGGAAATCAAACTGTTAGCAGGGACAGCATCATACTGTACTGAGATAAGAGCAGACCTTCTTCTTCTGTTGTTCTCGAATGGCTTGGAGGGCTTCCTTTTTCTTCGTGGCCTCGTCGTTCTTCTGGGCCGCCGATGATCTTCTTCCCTTCACTCGGTCATACATCGAAGTTCCTTGGAGTTGCCATTCGATGTCTCCGAATAAAGAATTCTGCTGCTTGGCAAATGATGACTGCAAAGAAGTACTCTTTTTTTTATTTGGTCAATCACTTAGTTATTTTCATCCGATCACCTCAAATAAAGTTCCTTTTTTTTTACAAGCTTACAAAATGAAGGAATCTTGAAAAGAAATTAACGAATCGAGCCTTGAAGTCAAGCGAAACATCGGAGTCGGAATCGGAATCTCCTTCCGTCTCACTCAGCTGACGCTTCTTTTTCTTCTCCTTTTCTTTTTCCCTTTCCCTATCCTTCTCCTTGGAATTTCTATTCTTTTCCTTGTCCTTCTCCTTCAATTTGTCTTTCTTTCCATCAGATTTGCTTATATCCTTCGGTCTTTCTTTCTCACGACTCTTCGATGCTTTCTTCAGCTCCTTTCTCCGTGCTCTTTCTTCCTTCGTTTCGATTCGGCCTTCCTCTCGCTTCTGAAGTAAATGTCAAGAGGTGAAGAAGTGAAAGAGTGAATAAGAAATCAGGGAAAAAAATGAGTAGATAGGAAGGACCTTCTTATGTTCCTTTTCTCGATGTTTCTCTCGCTCCTTCTTCTCGTCCTTCCGCCTTTCACCTTGCGAGTGTTGCAGCGAAGGGTTCTTGGGAATCCGCTGGAGCTTCTTGATGTCTCCGGCCTTGTGAAGAATGCGATCGAGGAAATCCTTGCTGTCTTGTCGTGGATGGGAAGAAAGGGGAGTAGTGGAGGAGGGGCCAGGCCCGAGCGAGTTCGTACTCGGAGTGGTTGGATTGGAAGGGGTGGCTCGTGGCTTCTCCGAAAGGGAAGATGTTCGAGGAAGAGAAGGGCCTGTCGAGGTCGGAGTCTTCACCGTAGACGAGGCAGAGAACGAATCGTGGCGTACTCCGAAGGTCTGGAGAAACAGGCGGTTCTACTTTCTACAAAATAGAAAGAAGTGCCTAGCTGACCTTGGCCTGAGGCATCGGCAGAGAAGATCGAAATGAGGTCTGCGAGCCAAGGCCGGCTCCCCGTCCACTGCTGGAATGCAGACTGCCGCTGTCTTGAGAGAGCCGCAACGATTGGCAGGGACGAGAAGTCGGCACTGCGGACACTAGCATCGGCCCTCCCTTTAACAATCACTTCAGTCTCTCGCTCTCACAAATATCAAGACAAATATGGACATGGACATCTGTTATCAAACCTTCCAAGCATTGAGACTGCCGGCAGATGTGGCCAGAGGAGGAGAGTGGAGAGGACTGGCAGTTCTGGCAGAGGCAGTGGCCAATTGAGGAGTGGAGCAAGACGAGGCGCTGCCCACGGAGTCTCTCCTCGCGCCCGACGCTGGCGGAGTCGAGCACGCACTTCCCTTGCCATTCCCTCCGGTCTGCAAATACTCCCACTCATCCCATCTAACTACTCTTTTTCATCAAGACCAACAGTGAAAGAAGGCTGCAGCTGTGGCGGAGGAGGGGGAGCAGCGAGGAGTGGACTGTCCAGCATTGCAGATGTTGAAGGAAGCAAAGGGATGGGGATGGGAGGGGGAGGGATGGAGAAGTCTGGAGGGTGGATGGCCACAGTGGACACGGATGAACGAATCGCACATCCACTCACTGGCGTTCGCCGTGAAGATAACTGCAACATTATAAAAATCACATAACAATGTTCACTGCGCATTAGTTATATAAGCTCGAAAACAACATTCTTTTACAAACTGTTGCAGCTACAATTAGCTATAAAAAATTATGTTATATTCGTGAATGTAACAAATAAAAGATGTCATTCTCAACATCGAAATACTACATAAGAATAAATGAGCAGGAAAAAAGCTGACGGAAGGAGAGACTACGCTGGCGGGGGTGCTGACGGCGCTGTGTGAATGTTGAGAAGAAGCTGAATTAGCAGTGGCGGGAATGTGGATGTGGAGAGGTGAAGGACGAGCAGCGACTTGTGAAGACGAAGAAGAGGAAGAGGTCGAAGAGGAGGCCGCGGCCGACCCTGCCACTCCAAGAGCACCTGCAGACAACACAAACTTCCCCTCCAGCTCATAGCAAGGCCAATCAATACTAACCATTCAACTGAGCAGATACCGGAAGAGGAGCTCGCACTCCATTGACCAATGGAGACAGGGAAGTACAGTTCGGAGTACGGATGGAGGGAGACCCCGTGGTGAAGGCAGAGAAACTGCCAGTCAGAGAAGTGTGGGGAGTGGAGGACAGCGATTCCAACAGGGAACACGGCGGAGGGGTGCAGTCATCAGAGGGTGGACGCTGCTGCAAGAAAGGAGACTAGCCCTTTGGCGAAGAGAAAGGGAAAGAGAGAGAGAGAGAGAGAGAGAGAGAGAGAAAGAGAGAGGTGAAGGTACCTGCTTGGCCTGTTGCACTTTGCTGTGATCGATGTTGAGTCGAAGACTCTTCTTGCCTCCTCCAAACTTCTCTCGAATCTCTTGCAACCTCACATCGCTCGCCTTGCCATCGCAGCCTGAGAAAGATCCGCGTAATGTAGGAAAACTTTCCATAGCTAAGCAAGTGGAAATGAAAGAACCTTTAGAGTCGCCACTCTTGAGACTGGAGGGAGAAGAGGCTACGTTGACACTATCCAACTTGGCACCCAGAGCATTGATCTTCTGCTTCATATGACTGCTGCCAACACCAGTGGTGGAGACCATTTCGAAGGGGGCGAAGTGGGAAGGCGGCGGTAGCGGGGCCACTGTCACCGTGGAATTCGACTCGCGAGTCTCCTGCAGAAGCACTCATCTCTCTCTCTCTCTCTCTCTCTCTTCTTAGATGACATCCTGCAAGTTCTGATCTCTTCACTCGAATCAAGCAAATAATACTAACATCATCGAATCCTTCCAGATCCAATTCGGCCAGGAATCGGCCTTGCTTCGTGCGCGGTGAAAGTTGAATTGTTTCTTGAAAGGGAGAATACAATAACGACAGCAACGAGTTACAAAGTTTTACTTTCAAATTCATAGCTTGCCAACAATGCTGAAATTGGGCCGAACAGAGACAGTCAAGCCTCCCGCCCCAACCCGGTTGAGTTGCTATAACCCCTTGGGCTCGGGAAGAAAAAATAATAGTGATAGACAAAACCAATGTGTCAACCCTGCCCCATGCAGCACAAACAGCAAAATACCTCCAATGAAACAACCCACCACGTGATTATTTTGCGATGAATGCAAATCACAAGGATATTTTCATAATGCCATCTTCCAATATAGCCGTAAGGAATTAATATGAACCCAGCTTGAAATGCAAAAGTAATTTTGCTAAGGAACGATCTTCTAAATTCACTGACCTCCGAAATCTGTGTCAGACCTCCCGCTCTTCGATCCGTCCGATTTCGCCTAAAGTTGATCAGTCAACATAATAAGAGAATGCTAATTTGAAAATGGGGCAGATCTCGGGACAGTAGCATTCTTTCTACCTCACCTTCGGAATGGGAGGCGCTTCTTGAGGGAGAGGAGGGAGGACGGAGCTGGCAGGAACATCTTTCTCTCTTTCTTCACAGAATCCCGAATCGGAACGATATTCGTCCGCAATTACACTAAAAATAAGATGAGACTAAGGAATGCTTCATTTCGATCCATAGTGATGAACCGAATCTTCCTTCTGATGATGACTTACGTTTGTGCGTTGGGTGAAGGCGAGTGCATTGACGCCTTTTTGTTCTTCGGAGGAAAGTTCCGCGCGGGAGTTGAATGGCTGGCCCCATTCACTCCCTCCTTTTTCGCGTCTCTCTTCAGATGACAAGGTGAATTCGCCATAGAAGCAGCTTCGGATGGAGACCGAGAAGAAGTTCCAGAAGATGAGGCACTCAAAAATAATATACATCATTTTTTTCCAAAACCAATATACATCTTTATTTTTCCTCTCTTTTTTTAAGGAACGAATCGAAACCTAGCATTCCGACGGGAATTCAGAGTTGGCGCAGCAGATGGAAGAGGCTTCAGATCCGATACTTTGCAACCGTCCCTGTCTCCTCGGTCTCTCCTTTCACTTTCCTTCCTGCGTCCCTCCTTCTCGCTGTTTGCAGGGGACTTCCTACTATCTCCTCGTCTAAAACTGGACGACGTGTTGTGTCTGGAATAGGGTATCTATTACGCAATCTTGTTGACAAGTTCATTTTCTTTTCAAGGAAGTTAAAACAAGGAAAAAATGCATAACCGCGAGAAAAATTTTTAAACGATGAATGCAAAAAACATCAATACGCAAAACAGAACATTTTTCAGTTCTTTTAGGTCTTACTTTATTCTTCAGCTTCGTTTCTGCTAGTGCAACGAAAAAATCCGGCTAGGTTTTTTTCGTTGAATTAGCAGAATCGAAGAATGAAGCACAAAACCAACGGGACTCTGTCGGATGTTCCTGCCGTCGGCCGAAGCTGAGGAGGGGGAGCAGGTGGAGGAACTAGAAGACAGGAGTCTGGAGCGAGGATCGAAGACGCATCTACGGATACGCAGCGGCTGTTATGGTTACTCAGAAAGTGGTCGTAGAGTCGCTCGCTACAGTAATCCACGCACAAGCGGACGTCTCTTTCCCCGGAGGACGGCAGCGGGAATGTGCTCAATTCACACAATGATGTCCAAACACTATTGTAGAATGTACCATAGCATTTGAAGATTACACTTCACACAAGATATATAAATACACCTATCGAAAACAGTAGTAAACACTGCAAAAATATGCATGCATGAAGAAACTAATTTTTGATTAAAAATTTAACTTACTGCCCACGACGAATCTTCTCGAGAACTGATTTGGCATGGTCCGGTTTGTTAAAGACAATCAGCGCTTCCCTCCGGTGGTAGTTCATAAGCACCTGACGAGTTCGTGCTTGCCATGTAGATATTATCATGAGTTTTAAAAGATTCTCTAAAATAGTATACCTCTTGTCCGAGATCGGCCATGGAACGGAGCTTTTGCCTCAGGAATTCTTCTTCCTCTCCTGGTGGAAGACACCCAATCCATAGTTTTGAGCTTTGGGGTGTCCGTCCAAAATTCGGCCTCTGAATTGCGGTTGAGGTGAGGTTTATAAAAGTGGTGAGAGGGGAAGGGCAAATGAAGGAAAAGAAGCAAAGCAGACGCACCCTCCGTTGATTAGTATGATGAAGATGCGCATTGATGGCGGTGACAACGGAGGCGATGTTGTCGAATTGGAGGAAGGCAAAGGGGGAAGGGCTGTCGAAGTTCTTCACTTCCACGTCCAGAATACATCCAAACTTCTCGAATCGACGACGCAAGGATTCCTCCGATACCCGGGATTCCAAACCTCCCACGTAGAGGATTCGACTCGACTGAAACAAGATGAATCACAATAGAAGAACTATGCTAGAAAGAGTGAAAGTATGATACATTCTGCATGAAGACGTCGACTTCTCCGGGATGTCTGGATCCTCCATTGAGAGGGCGAGAGAGATGGTGGAGATGGCCATCCATTCCCCCCATTCCCATGCCATGAATTGGTAGAGGAGGGAGGTGGCCGTCCGCTCCCCCCATCCCCATTCCATGCAGAGAAGTACCCGCTGCACGCGCGCTCGTCTGCTGCAACAGCAAGGGTTCCAAGACTTCCACGATGGAATGAGAACGAACCGCGAGTAGAGTGGAGTAGCTCTCGGAGACAGCGGCAGGGGCAGCGGGACGAAGACGGCAGTGATGGCCGCAGAGGTGGAAAGAGGACTGGGCGAGGAGACGAGCCACATCGGCCACTCGCTGGAAGATCACCAAGGCCCGTCTCCAGACTCCCGTAGCATTGCCACCGCTGCCCGGCCCGCTCTCTTCTTGCACTTCCACGTGGAGGATCTCGCCGTGCTCTCCACGACCCAGCGAGTCTCGGATGCCATCCTGGAAAGAGAAGATTGAGACAAGAGAGAAGAAGGAGGGAGGAAGAGTACTCTAATCTGCTGCGGGGAGAGCTGGCGGGGGATCCTCTCGATGTAGATTCCTTGCTGGCCCGAGGCTGCCAACTCGCAAGACCGGCCCGCAATCGATGGCGCCCTTCAATGACAATTTGACTTTCCTCTATTTTCATTATCTTTATTGTGAAATTCACTCTCCTCAGCTGCTGTACTTGCTCTCCACCTTCCCACACAATCAACTATGTCAGATAGTCTTTCCCTTCACTCTTTGCTCTTCATTATCCAGGTCAACTTATCCACTTCCTTGCCCCACTTTTTAGTCCTTTTCTCACAAAAACAACCAACTATTTTAACCAATTCTGTTGAAAACTATGAGATCAGTCATAACCCCTCATGTCCTGCAAATCGCTCAAACCCCCCAAAGGGGGTAAGGGTGAGGAAAGGATACGTCTGAAGATTGGGTTCAGAAAGGTTAGAAGAGGCAGAGAGGAAGAAGATACAGAGTGGAAGACGAGGCGAAAAGGAAGAAGAGTTAGAGAGGAAACAGAGAGGAAGAGCAGAGAGCTCTGACGCAGTAAAACAAGTATCGATCCACATCTCGCTGCTAGAACGAGGACTAGAGAAAGACAAGGAAGAAGAAGAGGGACAGCGAGAAAGGAGAGAAAGAGAGAGAGCGAGAGAGAGAGAGAGAGAGAGAGAGAGAGAGAGAGCGAAAGAAAGAAAGCGATAGAGTGAGAGCGAGAGAGGGAGAGAGAGAGACGGGAAGAGAGGGTGAGAAAAGAAGACTCGTTATACAGCAGCCATCCTAACAACACTATGAGGAGCACAGAGAAGCCATAGGGAGGGTGAAGGGTGGGTTTGAGAGGAGAAGAGAGGAAAACTAGAAGGACGGCGGAATGGAGCATCCCCGTCTGTTCCGCTGTGCTAATAGTGGAGAAGTGGTCATGATGCTAGGAGACCGACTGCCTTCTCTTTTCCATCCCCCTCTATCCTCTCTTCTCTCCTCTCTTCTCTCCCCCCCCCCCCCTGCATTCACCTCTCTCTCACCTTCCCTGCCTCCATATTCTTCTCATACCCTTTCCGCCACTGAGTTTTTGTTCATAATTCAAAGCTTAAATAATTGCCAATCTCTTCTTCCCATTTCGTTCATTTTCCCTCTTTCACCACAGTCAGGCCGTCATATTCTGTGTCCTTGTAAAGCAGTCGTTATCACATTGCTAATCGTTGCCTAACAGCGATATGAATGTGACTGAATAAGCGAAGATTGAAAACAGAGAGGGAGAGGGAGTGAAAGAGACAAAAACAGAGACATCGAGAAAGAGAGAGACAGAGAATGTGGAGTGAAAACGCCTATATTTCTAAAGATAAGAACCAAAAAGAGCACCGATAACAATGGCTGAGTTTGGAGAAGGACAGGCAAAGTATAGGAAGACTCAAAAACCGAATGGCTTTTGAATCCAGTCAGATTATGAATAAACATCAACAACTATGTAGGTCTTACAAAATGGTGTATTCCCTCAGTGCATGGCCAATCCCCGGCTCGCTCGGGCCGCCGCTGCTTTCTCTCTTTCGCTTCTCTATTTCTCTGACTGGCTACTCACTCTCTTCTCTCTATTCCACTCAACGTCATTCGAGATCTTTCTCTTCTCTTTCCTCTCATACATCGATTTGACCCTCGTGCGAGTTCTTCCCTTCCCCCCATGTCTCTGTGCTTTCCTCACCACAACAACCACTCCTCCTCATCACATCTACAACCCTCCCTCACCATTTCTACGATTCTTCGTCCTTGAGTTTGCTGAAGGATAAAATCATCAGGTTGAACAACGGGGGATAAAAAACACGCACATAGGAAGCTAACTGAACTCGTGCGGGTGGAAAGGTCGCTTGATTATAATGAAATGTGGCGAAACAATAAGCAATATAGTGACTAAAACGTGTTCTTCGTCTTTTCTTCCTTTGTTCTCCATTCTAATGACTTACAGGAAGACCCCTCCACATCCACCCGATCTGTACCTTTCCCTTGAGGTGCGAGGGGATGGTGAATGCCTCAGGCGATTCCCAGACGAATCGGCGTAGCCATTAACTGCGATAACATTCGATGTGGAGGGAGGAATAGCGGGAGCCGTTCTAAAAAGTAATATCTTCTTTCATTTCTTTACCTTCGGTGGTATGCACAATATTATTTATGTACTTGCTTTTTTTTTTTTACTTTGCAAATTGAACTTCTGCTTTCTTTCTCTTGAATTCAGATTTCCTTCCATTTCTGTTGTTTATGCCATCTAAGCGATCTCTCTGAAAAGAGCGCATAAAATAAATAAAGGGAGAACAGGACAATGAAAAAGAACAAATAAATCCTGATTTACATGAAACCGATCAACATTTCGAGTGTTGCGGTAGACTTACACGCATTATAGAAGGAAGAGAGACAGAGAAAGAGAAGAGATGATCAGAATGGAGGAAGGAGGGAGAGAGGCAGAGAAAGAGAAGATCAGAGTGGAATAAGAAGGTAGACAGACAGAGAAAGAGAGGATAAAATTAGAATGCAGGGAAGGGTCGTGCGAGTTAACTCGAGAACAGCGCGTAACTATGTCCACTCATTGACAGTGAATACAGGGATGCGATTGCAAAGAGGAGAGAAGAGTTCTTCGGGAGAGAAAGAGAAAGAGACAGCGAGGGAGGTAGGAAAGATACACCAAACACAGCCATTCAATGGACTTTGTGAGGGCAGATGGGAAGGGTTGTTCGAGGGGTTGAGGAAGGGAAAGGGATGAATGTGAAAGAGAGGAAAGAGAAGTCTTCTCTTCTCAGAGACAACAGATCATCCTAGTCAACAGCTGATTCATTACTTCCACTTCTATTCACCTTCAATACAACGACAGCAGAAATGGTTTAGCAATGGAGAACGAGAGTGAGGGAATGTTAGCATTTTACATATAAGATCACGAATGAAAATGACCCAAGCCACCTTTAATTAATTTATTGAAAATTTTGAAATGCTGAAAACAGCGGGATCGAAAAGGCACAATTTCCGCGTTCTGTAGGCTTCCCCAAGATGAGTTCAAAGCGAGAGCATAAGTTGGGGAGAAAGTGAAGCAAACAAATCGATTGATGGTGGGAGATGGCAAAGAGGGCAGAACGGGGAAAGAGGAGATTCTAGAAAAGGGGAAGCACTCCCTCACAACAGCAGTCCAATCCATCCCAGTGTGCACTCCCTCTCTGGTTCCGGTTATCGATACTGGAATAGCCAGATAATCAAGCCTTTGTCAGTCCATACATTCGCTCTCAATTTCTTGCTTGCCTTTCTCTCTCTCAATGCTTCTTTCTCACTCCCTCTCTCTGTCTAGTTCTTTATATCTTTTCCCCATCTCTGACAATGAGTGTATCTTTGATTCAGCCAAAGAAGAAGAGAAAGGGGAAGACGAAGATTGACCCGCGGACTCTTCCTCCCCTTGGAAATCCATGTCCACGCACTCACATCATCATACACTCTATGCCTTTAAAATGAGAGAGGGTGCAGGGAGAGAGATATTATGGAGAGAGACAGCATAAGAAGTAGACAATAAGGAGGATTAATTGGATATTCAGAATGAGAGAGAATGTAGTGAGTGAAAAGGGTAATATGAGGAGAGAGTAGGGTGTTACAGCAGCGATGGTGTGGAGGAGAGGAAAAGGTGTGCCACTTCAGAGATGAATATAAACAAAATTAGGGGAAAAGGTTCTTCATTAAACATTTTATTTTCTATCGTTCTTATATATATATATATATATATATATATATATATATATAATATTCATATATGCCTATTTGGAATGCATTACACTCAACAAACTAATGAACTAGCGAGCAAATCGAAAGGAAAAGTTGAATGCACGCGTGATGTTGGCATTAAATCAGCCGTAATCAGATGGAGAGAATGAAAGCTAAACGAATTGCAGAGAATAATAATAAAAAGTTGTAATACTCGGAAACAGGAAATGCACGTGAGGGCCATTAATTCATATCGAGGTTGTAGCGGCTCTTTCCTTTCACATTGAAAATATTATGAATTACTGTTTTTTCAAACAAAACAACACCACTGACTGAACAAGGGTTGGCAGGAGGAAAGGCTGGGAAACCATTTCGCTTACGAAAGTGATGGAAAAAAACATTAAAACCGAGAGTAGTAAAATATGTATTCGGATAGAGTTAGAAATAAAAAAAATCTTGGAGGAATGTCTAAGCGATCACTGAGAGAGCAAGAAGTATAGGCAATAGATTTTGTAGATTAAAATTCGATTGGATATTCGGGATATGCATTGCATTCAGTAAACTCTCTCTAACTGTAATAAAATGAAATGATCGAACTCGAAGGCTCTCATGCCAGTTAATTTAATTCCCAGAAATTAATTGAATTTCAATAATAATACGAAAATTTAAAAGGTAAAAAGAGAAACGAAATGCAGATTGAAGAAGAAACAAAGAAAAACGAACATTCGTGAAGAAGAAGGCGCGGCTGGCTGACTCGGAGTGACTTGGTGATAAGAAGACTTAAGGAAGTATCCATCCAGTCTCTTCTCTCCTGCTGCAACTGCCCTCCTTGCCGATCCAACATCTCCAAACGAGACAACGAATCCTCCATTCTCGCGAGTTGTCTTCTGGATTTGACCATACCTCAAATATTATACAGTCATTTATGTATGCAAGTGTGTATGTACATACAGACGTTTGTTTTTAGAACTTCCATTCATACAATATCCTTTTTACATTCGAACTGTAGAAATATAAAAAAAAGTGGTTTCATTGTCTGTGTTAAAAGTGATGTTTAATTATGCTTTTAATAATTGACGGTAATTTGAACGAAGGCCTAGTGAATAATAATATGCACTTTGTGCTAAGCATTTCGAAATGTTAGACGTGGCACTGGAAAGAATGCATCTCTTCTCTCTCTCACTCTCTCTCTCTCTCACACTCTCTCTTTTACCCGGTCTTGTTGTCTGTCTCATTCTCTCTCGGTCTCTTCTCACATAGTTGTCTTTTCCTCTCTCCCTTGACTACTCCATCCAATCGATAGGCGCGTGGAGAAGGGACAGGGAATGGAAATGGAAAGCAGAGCACCATTCCCTTCTCTTCCTTTGCTTTCCACCTCAAATTAACTTGCATCTTTGACAGATGAAAGTGAACCAATTCCAATGGGAAGTTGTGCTTCGTCACTCAATATTTTTTCCATTTTAATATAGAACGTTGCAGTCGATATGGCTTTAGATTTCAGAAATAGATCGACTCGTATAAAGCTTACTTAATCATGAAGTTATTTGAAAAGGAGCGCAAGTTTTGAAATGAATGGAATACTCTGAAATGTACTTTAGAAAGTATTGTTGAATCCGTTCGCAAGAGAGTTGATGAGTGTTGTGCGAGAGGGGGGAGAGGAAGACATGGCGACTCTCCCTCTCCCGCTCCCTGGCGGGAGATTTGTTCCCTGAGGGGGCGACCATCACGAAGTCTCCATCCGCCTTGCAACGCGAACACGCGTTGCTTCTCGTGGTCTACTCTGCTACGACTGCAAACACAACATTTCACTCGTTCCAAGCAAGGGATTATCAGAGACGGACGAAGGAACATTCATTCATTGGAATCATTTAAGAATCTTCTTTCTTCACAGTTCTCCTCTCTCAATTGACACAGCTTTCGTTAATAATTATACACTACTCGGTATGCTTTTAATTAGCTTAAAAGAACCCTATTAGTCCTACAAGTGCAAGACATAGATATGTATATATATATATATATATATATATATATATATATATATATATATATATGTATATATATATATATATGTATATATATATATATATATATATATATACATATATATATATATATATATTTATATATATATATATATATATATATATATATATATATATATATATATATATGTACATATTTATATATATATATATTGTGTATGTAAATGACCATACATAGATAAAAATTTACGTATTGCTGAAGAAATTGTTATACCGTGATTGAATTAGAAAGCTAACGAAAGACGTCAAAAAAGTACAGAAAATAATTTCACAAAACCAGGAGCCGATCAAAGATCCTTTCAATTATATTGTTTAGCTACCATTTGCTTTTCTGGTTAAAAATAATATAAAAAAAATTAAGAAAAAATGAAACAGTCACTAAAACAAAATGGAAAAAAGCTGACAAACTATAATTAATAACAGACGGAAATATAAACATATATCAGAGAGGAAATTTGTATTCGAGTGGTTTGAAGGAGTGTGATGACTGCAGAAGAAGACGAAGAAAAAGAAGAAGAGAGGATTAAGACGGAGGAATGGGAGGAGTGAGTAGAGAGAGAGAAGAGAAGAGGGAGGGGAGGGGTTGTTCTGCACCTCCACAACTCTCCCCATCACTCGCGGCGACGACCACACGGAGCCAAAGCTATGCCCCTTTCTCTCTTCGTCAGCCTCGTATCTCTCTTCTCTCTCGCTCTCTCTCCCTCTCCACACTCTCTCTTTCAATTCTCTTTTTCTCTTTCTCTCTGCCCTTCTCTCCCAAGCGTAGTCGTCTTTTTGCTTGCTGGGGCAGTGCGAGCGAGAGAGTGGGCGGGGCAGAATGAAGAAGGGCCGAGAAGGGGGGGGGGGGCAGGGCTGGGCTGGCCAGGGTTCCTACCTCCTCTTCTCTTTCATTCATAGGCCGTATGGCTGTGTAGCTGGGCTCTTCTCTTCCCTCTTCCAGAATCTTCTCCATTCGTTTCTTCTCTTCTATGGATCTGCGTCTTCATCCGCCTTCTGCGCCTCTACTCCGTCCTGCAATTCAATCTTAATTACACAGTTTTGTGAATTATCAAAGGAGCGAGAACTGCATCTCCATTTCACTTTTAAAACTGTTAGGCTTTCTTGTTCCACCTAGCTCATAGTTATTTTTTCTAAGAAGACATAACAGTGTATGAATCAATGAAAGGGAAAGTAATCTGAAACCAATGTAAATGTTATGCTTACTTGATATTAAATGATCTCTCAAGTGGAATGGAAAGATTGAAAGTGCTTCGCTCCCATCGATGGAATTCGCTCTCCGCTGCTTTCTTCGCACTTCTTTGCTGATACGTTCTAACGATAAGATTTTCTTGACAGAGCTTCTGTCTTGAGAATTCTTCGCTGCTCTACTACGATTTTCTTCGCTGTCAGGACCAGACTTGATTCCTACAACATTTTCCCCTACATGAGTAAATCACCAATTATGATATATCTCCCATTATCAGAAATGCAACATTAAAAAAGTTGTGTGCTAAACGAGTTTTTATTACAGATATGCAACACTTGCCACAAATGATTGAGGAAGATATTTCTTTTATTACTAATGAATAAGTTCACAATGAAATCGATTGTGAAGCAACGAATACAGCCTTAATGGTACCTCGAAGCATCACCACAGATATTTCAGGCAGAGAAAGATTGCGAAGAGCACGATAGCATGGACGGAACACTTTCCTAGAATGTGTAATCTTTTCACTCGTAGATGGGAAGAAAGACGAAAGGAAGCAGATTGACGGTCATGCACGTCACTAGCAACAATCGATATGAGAGGACGCCATGAGAGACTAGCAGAGAAGAAGACGAAATGAGGCAGCGAAAGATGTCAGATATATGGGAAGAGGCTGAGGAGACACAAAGAAAGGGAGAGAGAGAGAGAAAGAGAGAGAGAGAAAGAGAGAAAGAGAGAGAGAGAGAGAGAAAGAGAGAGAGGGAGAGAGAAAGAGAGAAAGGAAAGAGAGAGAGAGAAATATAAGGAGTCAGGCAGATAGAGAACTAATGCTAAGGATTGTGCGAGAGAGTAAATAGAATGGAGAGAATGTTTACAGAAGAAACAAGCAGAGGTGTCCGTCGCAGTTCTGTGCAATATTCTGCCGATCAAATTGGGGACCAAATATAAAACAATACGCTTTTCAAAAAATTCTTTATAGGTGTATTCAAAAACAGTTGATAGGAAAATTCGACAGATAATTCTAGGTGTTGCGGTTTGATTCGTCTGTCGTATTTCGGGATAAAGCCACTTGAACAGATATTGTCTCAGTATCTTCTTTTTGGAAGCGAGGCTATCTTCTCGACATTTTTTTATTGACTTTTTTCTTAGACTCTCTCTCACGCACGCGCACACTTCTGAATGACGTGGATGCTATTTTTCTTTATTATTCTAAGGAATAGAAAAGAAAAATGTTTCACAAGGAGAAGGTTTCTTTTGGTGTGAAGGGCTGTATGTGGTGTTAGTGTAAAAGCGGAATAGGTTAGCTCTGCAAGGTTCACGATAATTTTTTTTTCCTTTAGACGATGATCGCCTGGTGTTCAATTTTGCTGATTTGTTGTGGATATCATTTGTAACGATTTTATCTGTCAGTTCTGCAGAATGGAAAATCTCTTCGGCAACCCTTTCGCTGCTCCCAAGAAGTCAACTAAAGCAAAGGAAACAGAGGTTCATAGGCATTTATTTGTTCTTTCTTTATTTCCCTTTTCACCTTATCTGCTACGTTCATCTTCAGTATGTGTATAAACCGTCATATTATTGTACTCTGATGGATGAAATGGTTGGATCGCGGACGCGACCGTGGAGAACAAGTCATGAACCAATCAAGCTGAAGCAGGTCATTTCCATTTTTATGCTAAAGTTCTGTTCATATTTATGCAACGATTTCTATTGCTTAGGTCCTTGTATCCTGTTTCTTATATGATAAAGCACACCTGGATGTTTCCTGAATACCATCTTGGGTGTGCCGATATTGCGATTGAACAAAAATTCTCATTATTTGATATATACGTGATACATCAGCACCTTTTTTCCTCTAAATTACGAGAAAGAAAAAAAGCTGTTTTAGATGCTGACATTGCCAGAAATGACGAAGGAAGAGCGGTTGATGTCTCGACTATTCGAGAATTGCGCAGTCAAGGCAACTATTTCGGGAGTTCTTGGGTCAGAGTTTTCAATTGAACTTTTGGAAACGTTTAAACGAGACAATTTGTTTTTCAAATCTTCCTTGTTCGACAAAAAATAGGTATAATAGCGTATCTCTCAGAATTATGGGAAGGTTTAATGTTTTCAACGATTTTCCAGGAGGAAAACTGTTGTTAAATTTATTTATTTATCATTTATCCATGCGGTTTTCAATGTTGTTGCTATTTTGCTAATACTATCCGACTCCACTAAACATCGCTTGGAAGAAAGAATACATCCTGAAATGCTTTCCCAGAGCGCCACGTTTTACCGTGGTATACAGTAAGCTCATTAAGTAAGGCCATCATCATTTCCTTAGTTTCTAGCCATGCTCATCATTACTCTTCTAGAATGAAATAACTAGGTGCACCGGGATACAGGGAAGAGAATGGATGTAGACAGAAAAATAGTCCAAATGTGTAGTTTATTGTGATCGACACATTGGTTTCTCAAGCGCAACGGTTTTTTTTAGAAATGGATCATGAACTCCGTGGATTGTTGATTAAAGGAACCATTTGGGGGAATTTTTCGACAATTTTAAACCGTGAAATTTGAGTTCATACTGTTCGGTTATAGTTGGATCGAGGGAGCGAAATTCGCCGTTCATCATTAGAAGTCGAATTTTGTTGGCCCAGTCAAGTTCGCGGCTTGTAAATCAGTAACGAATGCAGGGAATAAAAGCCACTGTCTAGGACCCGGAAAATTGGGGTGGGGAAGGAGGTATTGGACCCGGAAACCAGGGTGGGCTTGCTGTTTGAGCCTAAATGTTACTCAAAAACATGGTTTGGTAGGGCTTTGGGAAGGGCCGAAATCAGGGTGGGTCTATCAAATCGACAGTATCTTTTTTCCCCGGAAACAATGTACAAAAATAGTCGAACCGCTTCAGCCTCTATTGTAGCATTGTCTTGGGGTTTTTTATTCGTTTGCGTGAGTTCTTTTAAAGATAATAGTTTGAGATATGGAGTGGGAGTTGCCTTTGGCCTCTTCACGGCTTCGGTTGATCCCTCGCTCTCGATGGTTGGCGGCGACCCCACCAAACAAGTTTGGCTGCAATTTTCTTTTATTTTCTTCTTCTTATTATTATAAGAGCAAAGGAACTAGCCTAAAGGAAAAAGCGATGATCATTTGAAATTGTTTTTCATGATTCTCATCATATTTGCAGCGTTATAGTAAGTGTCAATTCTAGTTTGCATTCTTAACTATTTATTTTCGAATAAGTGTGTAATTCATTTCTAATTTTATCGAACTTATAAGAACGATGTTTATTAGCCTTTTGACGCCCACGTTCACATTTCTGGTTCAGTTGTATCTTTTTCCTGTTGCAGTTAACGCTGAAGGAGACATGGCGAGAGATGAGCTCAAGAATGAAGTCTTACGGTAGAAATTTCGGCTCTATCGGACTTATGTTCTCTGGTGAGTGTTTCGTTCTTACTTTCTATTCTCTCTTCTTATTCCAAAGTAGGAAAAATACAGTCGAATTGCTCCAAAAATTGCCTTTTTCCCTAACTACAGAAAATAAATTCAAATAGGATGATTTGACAACGATCCGGGTTGTTTTATCTTTTATTCTTTTGAGGCAATTACCTAATTCGAAGGCTGTTTTCTGGACCGTTTGTATAATTTCCTCTGCTAATCTGGGCAGAAATTTGGCTATGCAGCTCAGATACTCTCTGCTTCAGGAGAATATCGTAGCTAGCATGGAAATAAGAGGGGAGGCTGCCAATGCTTCAGAGAGGGCAAACCTCGATTTCGGTCCCTTCTCTCCCCCTTTCTGTCAAGCATTATTTTAGCTCATATGTAATGTTATTTCAGGCCCGTGTTTATATCCAAAATACAACTCTATTCCTATCCTCTCACTTTTCCCACCAACTCTATGTTAATCAGATTCTTTGTCTGCTAGGCACGGAGTGTATTCTGGAGACAGTTCGTGCCAAGAGTGATCTGCGGAACGGAACTTATGCTGGAGGCATTGTCGGCGGCATTCTTGGCCTGAGGTTCTCTCCAATCTTTACTTTTCTTACCTCTTATCACTGTCAATCTGCCTTTTTGGATATTCTTGTACATTGTTGAAGTAGCGCTGCGAAAGATTGACAGTGTTTGGGGTGACATTCTTGATGATTAAGGGCGGGGATCAAGGCGGGCCTCTTCGGTGCCGCAGGATTTGCTGCCTTCTCCACTGTCATTGACTACTACATGAGACATTGATCGAAGCTAGTGCTCATTTAAAACACGAAATTACCAAACTTAATTGAATCTTATTTCTTAGCTAGAAGTAAAATAAAGTAGTATTGTAATTACGTTCGATTCACGGGTATACTTCGGCCTTCTCTGTTATTGTTGTTTTAATAAGAAGGATAAAGATCCTAAGTCCCTGAAGTTGACAGAGTGGGAAGTCTTACCCAGCTCCAGTATGTCTAGTGTTAGTTTATTCTGGACACTGATCGATCTTCAATATATCACTCGGCAATTTGTCACTCTTTTGTTGGCGATGTTAGCAGCTGCACCAGGAAGGCGACAGATTTCCACATACAATGATGTCTCTCTCACTCTCTCTCCCTCTATATCTCTCTGTCTCTCGACACTCCTCTTGCCTCTCCCCCCCCTCTCTCTCTCTCTCCCTCTCCCTCTCTCTCTCTCTTTCTCTCTTCATTCTTTCTTTCTTTCTCACTCTCTCTTTCTGTCACTCTCTGTCTCTCTCTGCTTCTCTCTTTCATTCTTACCTTATTTTTTATGTCCCTTTCTATCTAACTCTGTCGCTCTCTCTGTCTTTTAGTTCGCTACTAATCTGTTCGTTTCTGTGTTGCCAAACTGCGCATTCGTACTAAGTACGAGTTGAAATTTTGCCGAGTGCAGCCGTTCTTTCAGTGATAAAAAAACTCGCTGATTTCTACAAATGATGTATTATGATTGCCTATTATTCTAGAATGTTTTTTTTTTCATCGGAAAATTAACTTAAGAGCGTAGGATGGTAACCAACCGGTCGAAGTGATAGGGAATTTAAGCTTAATATTAAGCATATTGTTAGAAAGGGTTAAAAGGTTACCCCCAAGCAACCAGTGGTCCCTTTCTCCTAAACTTTAGGGCGTTCCACAAAGCAGGAACCGCTTGGATTGGCCACCCTCCTGCTCCCTCTGTCCCTTTGCTTTGTGTTACACACAAGCGTATCCCTGGCGGGTGACTGGCGACAAATTGGATCTTGATTTAGAGGGATCGAGGGCAACAGGGAGGGAGAGGGGACAGCGAAGCAGGGAGAGATATGGAGAGAGATTAGATGGCTAGGCAGAGAGAGAAATAGAGAGAAGAGATGGCGAGAGAGAGAGGACTGAAGACCGTTCAAATCTGTCGATGTCCTCCAAGCTTCTACACACTACTCAACAACATTCTAAACTACTCACCTTTCAACCATTCATTGCTATCCTTTTCTCCTGATAATCGAATTTGATCTTTATTACTTGGGTTGATCAAAGGGACTCCAGATATCTTCTCTCTCTCTCTCTCTCTCTCTCTCTCTCTCTCTCTCTCTCTCTCTCTCTTTCCCTCTCTCTCCCTCACTTGTTCCCTAATTTTTGCCTTGCCTCTTTGTATGCCACTTTGACTCATTAGGCCGCGACATTTTGGGATATTCACCTGTCATGGAATATTAATGATGACACGAATTGACGCAGAAAAAGAGAATGAACTATAAGAAAATACGAGAGAGTGCAAAAAGACTGGGTTCTTCTCTGCTTTCTCGCACTTCGCTCCTTGAGAGCAGTTGAAACTAAACATTGTTCTAACTTGTTGGCATCTTGAGATTCTCTCTATATTTTTCTGTCTCACCTTTCCTTTCAGTTTTTTCCTTATCTTTCGATGATCTGATCTGACAGTATTCAGTGAAAGAACTGGGTGAATTACGCAAAAGAATATGAATTGTGTTGAGATACTGTATTCAGTGTCTCATTTACCAAGAAGGAATAGGATGTTGACAGTGACTACCGCTAATTCCAGAAAACGTCTATTCGTCTCTGGAGATTGGTTAGGAGCCGTGTTAAGGAATAATTGTTTGCTGGCGATAATGTTGACATTATTGGAACGGAGTGAATGGCCATAGGCAATTGACTCGATCTCATTTATTGTTGAGGTGGCAACCAGGACATTTAGCCACTTGAGCTGCTTAAAGAAAGAAAGAGAGGGGGAATAGAAGAGGACGGAACTCCCTAATCGAATCTCGCTCCTCTCACCATCACACCGTAAACATTTAGTCTAGAAGGAGAAGGGGCGGACAAGAGAGACGGAGAGAAAAGAGTGATCGATAGAGAAAGGGACAAATCGAAGGAGAGGCTAAAATATGGTGATAAAGTGATAATCCGTTTCTTCTACTTTCTTTGCCCTCTGAAGAGTGAAGAGATCATCGAAGAGTCCCACCACTCAAATTCTTCATTACGCACTTATGCCAATCCGTCTAGCCTTACTTCTGTGGTCCATGTAATTTTTGATACAGGGAAGTAGGAAATAGATATAGAGAGTGGAAGATGCAGAGAAAGGCAGAGAGAGGGAGGTATGTCGATGAGAGAGAGAGAGAGGATAAGGGAAAGAGAGGGGATAAAGAGTGAGCGCGAGAGAGAGAAAGAGAGAAAATAGCCATTGTAGAAACTAATTGAATGATCCGGATCGGTGGCTTCCTATCTATTCTTTATTGGTAGATTTCCGCTCATGTAATGACGAGCCTGACCGGGTTCTCTTTCAGACTGTCCCCTTTCTTGCTGTTCTCTCTCACTTTGCTCTCTGCCTCTTCTCTCTCTCTCTCACTTTGCTCTCTGCCTCTTCTCTCTTTCTCTCACTTTGCTCTCTGCCTCTTCTCTCTCTCTCTCTCTCTCTCTCTCTCTCTCTTTCTCTCCTTCTCTGCATATCTACAGGCCATCTCCATCGGTGGATGTTTCCACACGCGGTTCCAAAAGGGTGCCACTGCTGGCACTCATTTTTGTAGTGGAATGAAGGGTATAATGTTTATTTAGAGACCGCAGATGATTTTCCCAAACCGCTTGAAAATGTAAATGAGGACTGTTTTTGGGGAGTTTAGGTGATCAGAAAACAATTTCTAAAATCAGAATCTCACGAAAGTTTTAAATTATCTTACAAAAACCCCTTTAAAAAATGCGAATTCCTGGGGAAGATGGGCCTCCTACAGTAAGCCCGTCCACGTATCTCAATGTGCCAAACGGAGTTCGGCTGGTCAGATGCTCGAACAAGACGATAGTAGTTGTGCTCGATAAATTTAATTCCTATTAATTTTCCATTCTTTTGCTTTTTTAAAGCTAATTTTATATCCGGCTAATCTCCATGATCATTCTTCTAAGTGCTTTCACACCCTCAAATCGCCTCTGTAGAAGTGGTTAATTATTTCGACTAAAAAATAGCCACATAATCAACAACAATTCACTGTCGCCTCGCAGAATCTCGGTCATAGTCTACATAGGTATACTGGCGGATGTCTTCTATCATAAAATGATGTTTAAAAATCCCGAGGACATCTGGGATACATATTAAATCATTATAAGTGGGAGAAACCATGAAGTGATAATTTTGTTCGAGGGAAATTTTTCGTGTTTGCTCGCAATATACGAACAAAAAAATCAGTGTACTGAATCCAGATCGGCTTTAAGTATAATCTCTCTGCAAGATGCGATCAGGGAATATCGATAAACGAAATAGAATGAAAAAATGAGCTTGCACCTGTTTCAGCTAGAAACTATCTATCAATGATATCTCCTTATCGCCTCGCAGAAATTCGACAAGAAACCGCCTAGCTGTCACACAACATGCCATCTAATATTAAATTAAAATAAGAATCCCCGAGCTTGCGGATGATCCAAATTATAGTTGAAAAACTGAAAAAGCCAAGCTCACGGAAAAAAGCTTCTAATGAGGTTTTTTCAGCGTAGTGCCCGTGTATGCAAGGCAGAATAGCGCCCAACACTTTGAAAAACCTTCCCTTAAAATATTGACAAAAAGATTCTTGACAATTTTAAGGACAAACTGCAAAAAAAGAATAAAAAGTTATAGAACAAGCTCTCTTCAAAAATTTGAATTTATCAGTCCGAACGTGACAAATTCCGCTAAGTCCGTTACGGTAGGTTGACCCAGTTTTGTGTTATGTCATTCTTTCACTCTGCGGTCTCTATGTTTATTCTCCCTTGTCTTCTTCGCGCACCTCTTTCTCTTTGCCCAGCTTTCTTCTTCTCCCTCTCACTCTCACTCTTCTACTCTCTCTTTCTCTGTTTCTCTCTTTTTTGCCTGTCCCTTATCTAGTCATCCCTTCTCATATCCTGCCACTCATTCAGCAATAACTTCGAGACATTGAGAAGCAATCTTCGCTTCTTTCATCTTGCCGCTAATTCGGTGACAATTTGCTTTGATCGCAGTGGAAAAGACACTTGTCGGTGCCGAGAGGACGAGAGAGTGTGTACCCTAAGAGAGTGCAGACTGGGCTGCAACTCACGGCTTAGTGTAGCTTCCGCTCGGTGTAAGCGATGCGCACTGTCATCCCTCGTCGTCTGTGAATCTCTCATACACTCGTTCTCTCCATTATTCGTCCCTCTTTCTCTTCTCGTATCTTCCCTCGTCGTCTGTACTTCTCTCTCATACACACACTCTCACACGCCGTTCCCTCTTCATCATCTCGTACAACCTGTCCTCATATTCTTCACAGTGTCTCCCGAGGATGATCCGTTGTAAAAATCATTATCAGAATGTATGTAAATGAATTGCTGCGTAACTTTATGAATTATACGCAATTATATTGTTATTGCATCGTCACCGTTCGAAAGTGGAAGGTCGGCATAGGCCTTCTAAGAAAACGGAGTACGGTAGGGGATTGGGATGAACGCCAGCTAAACTTCGTACAGTATGCTAAGGACACAGCTTCAGAATGAACAGAAACTCAAGGAAATACCGTACCCCTTCAGAAAAAACATGCAGATCATTTTGAAAGTACACGCTAGAAATGGACTGTGAAAGAAACCTGGAGCGAGGGGGAAAAGAGAGCGTATGAGTATAGGATAGAGTGGGGTTCATGCACACTAGTTCACGCTTAAGTGCCTTAAAAGAAACTCTTCGGCGTTGAAAAATAGGATTTCTAACCCGAATCTAGAGACAGGAGATGCCAAAGTGAAGTGCAGTCGCTGGTATCACTCGGAAAATAAATTAATACGTGGATAAACTACGGATACGATTCATGGAATTGATCACTTCACAGAAAATTCACAAAGGAATTGTTGAAGAATTTCTTAGAACAATTGGTTCTACGGCGGCCAAGTGAAGCATCCTCGATGGACAGGTTGGAATTGGAGTGAAAGAGGAGAAAAATGTAGTTATCTACATTAACATTAAAATGACATTGGGTCTAGTGACCGAAGGAGACAACTCCGATCATCGGGATTTGCTAAGATGTCAAATATGCTAGCTAAGAGCGCGAAGAGGCATGAATAGTGCAAGGTTCTACCATACATCGACAGAGGAGGCCATCGTCTGTCTTTCCTTGTACCCTTCTCTGAGTTTGCACTAGAAATGTGTACAGGGGAGAGTGAGAGACAGATTTAAAGTAGAAGACAACCAGAATAATGACGAAATCTTCTAAGAGACAGTATCATCCTTATCCGCTTTGACGTTTTCAGACGCAGCAGCCGAGTTTGGAATCTGGGATGCCATGACTGCTAGAAGCCGTTGATGATCAATGGATGCAAAGGGAAAGAGGAAAGGAGGAAGACGTGGGCCAGATAAGGGAAGAGGAGAAAGAGAAGAGGGGATGCCCAGCGAGGCTCCTGGCAGAGCCCCCCTGGGCACGAAAGAGGCTAATCCTGGCGGAAGGAGAGAAGGAAAGTGAAGGGCAGTCGGTCCAGGTTCGCTCTCCGGGTTGCGCTTGAATCTGCAGAAGTGGAAGTGATTAAAGTGTATCTCTTCCTTTCTTTCTCGGTTTCCTCGGCATAACAGAGTCATATTGAATTTCATGACGAGTAAACACGACACGGCTGGAGATGTTACAACTAGGAAGCAATACACTCCGTCTCTCTCATTCCCATGCTCTCTCTCGTTGTCTGTGCTTCTCCGACCTCTTCCGCCTCCTAAGGAAAGACCCGTTGTCGAACATGTCTTCTGCCCTGGGATCGAGTGACCAGTAGTTTCCCTTGCCAGGATTGCCTGGCTCTCTTGGAATCTTGACAAAGCAGTCGTTGAGACTGAGATTGTGTCGGATGGAATTCTGCCAGGCGGGGAATTTGTCTCTGCAAATGACAATCTTTTCCTCATCAACGATAGGCTTACCTCATAAGCTCAAGCCACAAACAACTTAACCAACCTGTAATATTGAAATTTGTTGATTATGAAGTCACATATCTGCGAGAGAGTGAGCTTTCTCTCCGGCGAGTTCAGAATGGCCATAGAAATGAGGGCGATGTAGGAGTACGCGGGTTTAGCTGCTCCTGACTTGGAGCGACTCGATGAAGACGAAGAGAGCGCGGATTCTTTCTCCACTGGGTTTGCCCTTCAATTCGTTGGTGGTGAATTGGGAAGACACTTTACAAATGGAACAGTGAATGTGCTACCTGGTACTTTTGTCGTCGTCTATTCTTTCTTCTTCTTCTCGTGCGCCTGAGGGGATGAAACTGTCTTCATCTTGTGCTTTCTCTGCAGAGGAAGACATCGAGGGCGAGGCCGAAGCCGTGGGGGAAGAAGCAGAAGAGTCATCGAAATGAGGAAGTGAAGTCGCAGGCAGATTAGTGGCTTGCTCCTGAAAGATCTCTCGTTTCTCTCTTCACTCCCAACTTCTTCTTCTTCTTCTTCTTCTATCAACACCTGCAGTCGAGCAAGTTGTTCCTGGAGGAAGGCATTCTCCGCCTCTTCAACGGACCGCATCTCTTCTTCGTCGCGGGGCCTTCAAATATCATTTCTTAATATATTCGAATGACTTCTTGCATGCGGAGAATGTTAATGGTCAACAATAATGAAATTAAGAAGAAGATCACCTTTTACGATGTGCAGCATGACGAGCTTCGGCTGCTTGTAAGATTGAATCCATTGAGAATCGCATCCGGCGAGACTCACTCATCGATTAAGAGGAGCGATAAAGATGAGGAAAGAGATAAAGAAAGTAACAGAGAGAGGGCGTGACAGAGAGAGAGAATAAGAGTAAGAGTTATGGAGAGAGGGGTAGAGAAGAAGAGACACGATCACCTGCAAGGAATCACGACAAGTTGGATAACATACCTTAGGCGCCGAGTTGAAAAATGCGAGAGAGTGAGAGAGGTAGAGGGAGCGAGATCGAGAGACAGAGAGAGAGAGAGGAGAGAGAGAGAGAGATAGCGAGCGAGAGGTCGAAGAGAGAAGAGAGGAAGGGAATGGAAAGGACATGATGAGAAGAACTCGTTGGAGATGAACGAATGAAGGAGAAAAGAAAGAATAAGATTGGTGAGTGATAGTCGTTGTGACAAGCCACTGCACGCTCTGACACCGATTAAGCTGAGTACGTAAAGGAGGGCCAATTCATCTCTCGCTTCTTTCTCTCTTCTTTTTTTTGTTTCTCCATCACCTTTTCCCTGTAATCCGTGTCCTCAATCTCTACACACTCTCTCTCTCCCTCTCCCTCTTCCTTTCTCTCTTTCTCCCTCTCTCTTTCTCTCTCTCTCTCTCTCTCTTTGTCTTTCGCACACACAATGTTCATCCTTTTTCTCAACTGTTATCCCACTCATGAATACCGTAAGGAACGCTAGAAAGGACGAATTGTGGAGAGGAATCAACTGGAATTGATGAAAACATACACCAACCTTACAGGGCAGAGGTGCTATCAAACTTTGGCTTCATATATACATAAGTTATGGGGTGCCTAGCTTAGAAGTTGGCAAGATTTTTTCGTCTTATTCTATCAGTTTTTGAGTCTGACTATGTATTTCCTCCCCGTAGAAGAGTTTCGAGCTCAAGTCCATTCCACCACTCAACGCTTCAAGATACTGTATATTTGCTCATTTAGCTACATATTCGTGATACTGTAAGCTGAAGAATCGTTAAAAGAATTGAAGAGAGAGAACCAGAGAAACAGAGATGGCTTCCCGTCGATTAGACACTGGCAGTATATGTACATATGTATTATTTGGAGAGATACTTGTGCCAGCTCAGCGAGCGTGCAATAACAATGGAAAGAAAGAGTGGCCAGTTGGTGAAGTTGAGAAAAGATTCAGAAGAAGATAAAAAAGAGATGGAGAGAAAAGAGAGTTGGGAGACAATGAGAGAAAGAGAGAGAAGTGAGAATGGAGGGCAGAGACTGTAACCAACCAGTTTGAGTTCTCTCCACTACACTCATCGATTCCTCTGCTTCCATCAACATTTACGTTTGGCTGTTGTAATCGAGGAGAATGATGGAATGGAATAGCATCACTGAGGGATGGGAATTAAAAGAGGAATGGATCAAAGTAAGAAAGAGAAAGAGAGAATGTCATAGTTGAAGAGAAAGGGAGAGAAAGAGAGAGAGAGAGAGAATGCCATAGTTGAAGAGAAAGGGAGCAATGATATCGTCGTCTCTCCATTCACATCTCGGAAGAACTACAGCGAACCTTAAGTTAACATAATGAAGAAAACGAAAAGAAAAATGAGAGCGATACGCGTGAGATAGATCTTCTGCAATGATTCTCTTTTTTTATTTCTCCTACTACGCCTCATTTTATCTTTCTCTCTGCTGTCTCTCTCTTCATTCTTTGTTACTTACTTCTCCCTTCTTCCCTTCGAGTCCCTGTCTTTTGGCAAATCAGTAGAAAACGAATGAGTTATGAAGAGAGAATAACATTCGGGAGCCGTGGAAGTGTGTAAGTTGAACAAATAACGGCCGGCTACTGATAAGAGATAAGAACGGTTGTCAGTCAGAAGCTTCCGAAAAGGAAGAAGACAGCTGCGCTCTTCATATCTATCGCTTTCTCTCTTTCTCCAGACATTTCCGTTTATTCTACCAAAAATCACTAGATTGCAGATTGAAAGAGAGAGAGAGAGAGAGAGAGAGAGATTGAGAGAGAGAGATTGAGAAAGAGAGAGAGAGAGAGAGAGAGAGAGAGAGAGAGAGAGAGAGATTGAGAGAGGACAATATTGACTTCTGTTCACTAATACGTTGATAAGTGTTGGCGAAGAAGAGAAGAAAAGCTTCTGTATAATGGGAAAAGTGAAAGCATCGCAAGACGCGCAGGCATGGATTTATGGATTTATGGATTTATTGTGAGGCAGAAGGCAGTCCCTTCAATCAAATATATTGAAAATAAAAACGGACCAATGACGATTTTTTTTCTTCATCTGTGAAGGAAATGATCCGACACGTTTAAAGGAAAGAATTCTGGGTAAATGAAAAGGGAGTTGAGGGATGGGAACGGAAGGTGGAGGGAGAGGGAGCGAGAGAGAAGAAAGAGAGAAGTGGAAGGAGAGGGAGTGAGAGAGAAAAGAAAGAAATAAGGTGTAGGGAGAGGGAGCGAGAGAGAAAGAAAGAAGGAGGTGGAAGGAGAGGGAGTGAGAGAGAAAAGAAAGAAATAAGGAAGGAGGAGGGAGAGGGAGTGAAAGAGAAAGAAAAGAAGGAAGGCAAGTATGAAAAAAAAATCAGTGTGACTTCCTGAGCTAATACAGAGTGATATCCATGATGATGATACTATTCCTCTCTCGCTCTCTCTTCTCTCACCGAGAAGAGAATGAGGTGGGCGGAGCCTGCGCCCATTGGATAGCCACGCCCACCAGAGATGAGGAAAGAAGGAATGAAGGAAACTAAAAAGAGACAATGAAATGAAGATAAAACGAAGAGGAAGATAAGCTAATCGACAATACAAACAGACGTGGCCTTATACATGCTTATCACAAGTTTAGCAGGAGGAAGCAGAAGGGATTCAAACACAATTCTACTTCCGTCCGAGATGAAGACTTAAGAAGTGAGCTCATTCTGTCAACCACCACCGACAGTCTTTGACAATCATCGGAACTGACAACAAAGCCACGTGGAGAGAAGAGATAATTCAAAGTGAATGAACAGGGAACAGAGGCAGAGAGTGAGAGAGAGAGGAGTGAGAGATGCAGAGAGTGAGAGAGAGGAGTGAGAGAGGCAGAGAGTGATAGACAGAACTTGAGACAGTGAGAGAGGCGGCGAACATCTCGCGGAAGAACCGAGCATGTATAGACTCCGAGTGATGATTCGGATAAGAATGGAAAAGGATGCAGATCTCGCTAATCCAACTTGCCACTCTATGCACCTGCGAGCTGTCTTCACTCTTGCACTCCTTCCCATTCTCCTCCTGCTCTCTCCGGTTCTCTCCACCTTACATTGTCTCTCTTACTTCTCTCTATCACACCTCTCCATCTCTCTCTCTCTCTCTCTCTCACTTTCTCTTCTTCTCTCTATCACACCTCCCCATTTCTCTCTCTCTCTGTCTCTCTCTGATTCTCTCTCTTTCTTCCCTCTATCACATCTCCCCATTCCTCACTCTCTTCCTATCACCTTCTCATTTGTTAGGTGTCAGTTGCTCAATAGCGCTTAGTGAAACATTATTTCAGAGGCCTCCCAGGGTTTTCTACGACTTCATTGTCGTGTCCGGTTATTTCGCGTTTGACTTTTTATGTTCGTGAATATGATTTGTCAAATCAAGCAGAATGTAGATATAACAATGTCGGTAATGAAAATGAAACATCCAAGACCTTGAGGCTTAAAGCCTTGTTTTTACTTCTTCCTCTCTCCTTCTCCCATGCACTCTCTCTCTCTCACGCTTTCTCTCTCTCTTGATTCAAAAGAGAAGAGAGAGAAAGAGGCAGAGAGAAAGAGAGAGAGAGAGAGACTCTCTCACGCTTTCTCTTTCTCTCTTGATTCAAAAGAGAAGAGAAAGAAAGAGGCAGAGAGAAAGAGAGAGAGAGAGAGAGAGAGAGAGAGAGAGAGACTCCAGCGGAGTAATAGGGAGAGACAACGAGGAAAGAAGGAGATAGAGAGAACGAGTTGAACTAGCTCCTCGCACTGCACTCTAGTTAGTATTTATTACCATCATCCAGGATAGACAAATTGTTTAGCTAGGCTAATTATTAGAGCCAGAAAAGATAAGAGGAAGAGAGGATAAAGAGTAACAATGAAGAGTGAATGAGCGAGGAAGAAAGAGATATATAGAGAGAAACGAGAGAGAGTGAGAGAGAGAGAAAGAGAAAGAGATAGCGAAGCAAGAGAGAGAGAGAGAGAGAGAGAGAGAGAGAGAGAGAGAGGGAGAGAGCGAGAGAGAATAGCTAGATGACGAGGAGATAAGAGGGGGAATGGTGGGGACAGGGATCATCTATGAATTTGAAAAACCATTCGGAAATCTTTGTTTTTCCGAACAGCAATTTGCAATATTTTTAACATGCAATATCAAACAGCGAAGTAAGTGAAACGAAGGAATTAACGCCCAGAAGAAAACGGAAGCGGACGAATCTATTCAGAGATAGGCGAATGCTGATAATTAGAAAAGGGGATGAGGATATCTAGTGAAAGAGAGAGAGAGAAAGGAAGAGAGAAAATGGAGATGAAGATAGAGACAAGTGAAGGGAATAAGAGAGAGAGAGAGAGAGAGAGAGAGAGAGAGGGAGAGAGAGGGAGGGAGAGAGAGAGATAAGACTCAAGGGGAACGAGACAGACACAAGCGGCATCTAAAAGGCTGAGAACACCTCCCCAATAGCAAGCGGCACTCTCTCATCATCAAGATGAACACTTTGCCATCTTGAATCTCCTTCTCTCTTTCTCCCTCTTTCTCGCTCTCTCTCTCTCTCCCGCTCTCTCTCATATCTCTCACTCTATAACCCCCGTCTCTCTCTCTCTGTCTCTCTATCTCTCTGTCTCTGTCTCTCTCCCTCTCCGACGCCGCCCTCTCTCAGATCTCTTATTATCTAGCCTCCGGACTCTCTCTCTCTCTCTGTGACGCATTCTCTTCGACCAGTCTTTCTCTCCATCCCTTATTCGCTCGCCATATCTTCCAAGCGCTCACTCTCACTCTCTCTCTCTCCCTCACTCTCTCTCTCTGACTCCCACTCTGTTTTTTTTCAGTTCTACTAAATACTGAATGTGGACGTTGACGAGAAGTCAAATCGTTCGATGAGCTAGGATAGTAGTCGCTTTAATTGTTAAATTTAACACGTGTAATTAAACTGTAATTAGATATCCTTTCTCAGCTCATTTCTTTTTGTATATCCTTTTTTTCTTCGGCATATGCTCTCTTTCCTGTCCCTCACTCTCAATCTATCCCCATTTCTATCCCCCCTCTCTTTGACTCCCAAACTTTCTCAGTTGCACCAAAATTTTGCAAAACCACGCTTGCTAATTTCTGAAAGTAAGAAGAAACGTGTGAAACTGTAAATAGTAGACAGAGCCGTGAAGATTTCCTTAATCCCTCTATGTCTTTCGCTTTGTCTCTCGTTCCCATACTCTCTCTCTCCCTCTCTCTCTCTCTCTCTCTCTCTCTCTCTCTCTCTTTCTATCTCGCTCTCTATCTCGCTCTCCTTTATTTCTTATCATTGTCTTTTTTTATTCTCCATATTCTCCTTCTCATCCTACATTATTCTTCCTTGGTCATGTCGTGGGAATCTTTAAATATTTTAATATTCCTTCCGAATTAGTTTGTGGCGGAATGCGAGTTGGTCGTGAGCAGAAATATAGGAATTCTAGAGAATTCAAAGAGAGCGAGACCGAGTTTCATTGAGAAGGCGAAATTCCATTGCGACCGAGACAAAAACGTTCATTCTGTCACTGGCCATCAACAATCAAATAGGATATTATATTTACAGTCTCGCACAGGAACTTTGAAGACGTATGTACATGATGTCTGTGATCTCATCCAGAGAATACAATAAATATGCACCGGAAATATGCAACGCTCGGCTTCCTTCTTCACTATGATCCGGATCAGTTCTCAACTTTCTTTGTACTATTCATTCACTATTTCCCTTTCTTGCCCAACTCTTTCACTCCATATCTTTCTGTCTTTCCCGCTTGCTCTTTCTCATGGTCTTCTCTCTCGTTCTTTCACTCTGTCTTTCCCTCCCTTTCCTCTCCCTCTCTCTATGTCTTTCATAGTGTAGTAAAGCGGAGGCTGCAGAGAGGATAGGCATACAGCGACCACCCGAGACTGGTTGGTTTCATTTCTTCGATGTCTGCCTCTGCTAATCCTTCACGAAACGAATGTTCCATTGTTCGTGAGAGTGAAGCATCCAAGAACTGTCCCCGAGGGGACCCTCTCGCCTTTCAGAATGTCTCTTCGGCAGTTCGTTGGTATTTGAGATAACATAGACTACCGTAACAGGGTACAGTATGTTCACCTCTCTCTCTCCCCCTCTCTCTTTCTCGTTCTTCAAGGCTGGTGGTGAGAAGATCTCTTTGTGCCAAGATGTTCTGCAGAATAAGGAAGCTATTGGCCTCGCGAGCCCTTCTCAATGAATGAGAGAACGCTACTATTATGACGGATTTAACAGATGAAGTAGAGAGCGGAAGGATGATGACAAGAGAAGGGAGAGAGAGTGAGAGTGAGTGAGAGAGAGAGAATAAGGGGGAGAAAGAGATAGAGAAAGAAACAGTAGGGGAAAGAGAGAGAAAGAGAGTGATCATTGACTAGGAAAAGGAAGATGAGCCCACCGGATGTGTAAGTGATGCGCAATGCCACAAACAAATCGTCATATTGGGGAGCCCTTCAATGTGCGCCATCCACTCTCGCATACGGTCACCGTCACTTATAGGATTTGGAGGGATCAGATGAGTACGAGAAAGAGAGAGAGAGAGAGAGCGAGAAGAAAAGAAAGAAAGAGAGACTGAGAAGAAGAAGAGAAAAGTAGAGAGAGTGCGAGAGCGAGATGAAGAGAAAGAGAATCCGGAATAGGGGATAGAGATGGAGAATGAGATAAGGAGTTCTTGGGGACCAAGGAGAGCGCGCCGATATTTGCACACTCTGGCAAATGATTAGGAAGGGAGCCAAGGTGTGAAGAGGAGAAGAGAAAGAGAAATGAAGAGAGAGTAGATGGAGAATGAGAGAGAGAGAAAATGAAGAGAGAACAAGGAAATCAGAGAAAGAGCTTACCGAAGCTATGCTTGGGAAGCTGGCCACCGGTCAGTGAGATTTGTCTTTTTCTCAAAGACATTAAGAAGACACTCATAGCGACAAGCTTTCCATGGGAGTTGACCCCCAAAAGAAGTGTG
This sequence comes from Allodiplogaster sudhausi, assembly GCA_945643635.1. Lineage (NCBI taxonomy): Eukaryota > Metazoa > Nematoda > Chromadorea > Rhabditida > Diplogasteridae > Allodiplogaster > Allodiplogaster sudhausi. Next base: position 5,000,616 of record CALZFC010000005.1, read on the forward strand.
TAAGGTGGAACAAGAGGGAGAGAAAGTAAGCGGGAGAGAGAGAGAGAGGGAGAGGGAGAGAGAGTAAGCGGGAGAGAGAGAGAGAAAGCGGGAGAGAGAGAGAGGGAGAGAGAGAACGATAGAGTGGAAGATATATAGAGATGGAGAGTGAGACAAAAAGAGAGAGGTGATATTAGTGAGAAGAACCGAAGGCCGGGAGTATAGCTATTCAAAAATTTATGTGATATCTATTGCTGTATAAAAGGATAGACTCACCTTAATTTAAATTCGTGGACGCATACTAGAAATGAATGGAGAAGATAGTCCGAGATAAAGGAAAGACATAAAAAGACGTTAAGTTTCTCTGTTCAACATCTTCCTTCTCCTACTTCCACTTTCATGGTCTTCTCACACAAATCTTTACATAGCGCGCTTAATTTATTGCAACAATTTGATGGGAGCGCGGAGAGAATGTGAGAGGAGCTGAAAAGGGAAGGGAAGAGTGGGAAAAGAGGGGAAGTCAATCAATGGCGGAAGCATCAAACGAACACTAAGCATTTATTTGGGTTGTGAGCATGGAGAGGGAAGAGGAAACAAGGCCTGAAATGGGAGAGAAGTTGAGAGAAAGCCATAAAAGACGGGGAAGAGAACAGAGTGGAGTTGGCAAAGGCATTCTCTTGACGGAGAGGAAGCTGCTTGGGTGGCCCTTCACTTGGTTGCATCCTTAGCTTCTACTCATTCACATGTCTACATCCGCCTCCTTCATTGGCATACTGTACATGTCAGGGAAAGAAAGAAGTAGCGAAAAAGAGAGTGATTGAGGGAAGGAGAAAACGGGAGAGAGAGTGGTGAGAAAGAAAGAGTGGGAGAGAGATGGCGAGAGAAAGAGAGAGAGAGAGAGAGAAAGTGGGGAGAGAGAGAGAGGAGAACACGGAGTTCTCACAAATCGGCAATCTTTTTCACTATCCCCTTTAATTCTATCGCCTCTGATCCTTCGAATAGTCGTAACTAACATATGTGAAGCGTCCATTCTGGTGAATGATCATTTCTTGCCTTCCTCTCTCTTCAATGCAAAACGCTTTAAATACCCTCCGTCCGAGTTGTTATCTCCTCCTACAGTTCTCGAAGAATATTTTGAAGAATAAAGAATAACTTGTTTGATGGGCGTACTTATCTTTCTCAGATTTAACCATTTTTCATGTTTCACATTGTTGAAGAAGGAGTTTGAGATGATTGAAGAATATCAATTAGCATTGAATAAGTTGATTCTGATTTTTGGGTCAGAAGGAAAGTTAAATTGAGCATGCTGACTAAGAAAATAAAATGTGATCTTAGCCGAGTTCCTCATCGTTTCAGAATACATACTCTTTCTTCCACTCTATTTCTGTCTCTCTCCGCTCATTCAAACACCCTCTTGTGTACTGTAATAAAAGAAGTAGTTGTCATCGTCTTTGCCTTCATTGTCTCATTACAACAGTGGCACTCTCTAATCAGCCATTCCACCCGCCATCCTGCAATCACATCTAGACTAACTGTACCCCCTCTCTCATCTCTCACTCTCCCTTCACTCTCTCACTCTCACTCTCCCTTCACTCTCTCTCTCTCACTCTCTCTCTCTCTGCTCTTCCTTCTCCCTCTCCCTGCTCTCTCACGCCTCCAATTGGTCCTCTTGACCCATGAGGTTACTTCGACACTACTAATCAAAGTCAAACTGAACGGCATGGCAACAGCAAACAGCATCTACCTCCCTTTCTGTGCTTCCCTTTCGTCTCTCCATACACACACACTCACTCTCTGCCCTTTCCCTGCTTCTCGTCCATCTCTACACACCTCTCGTCTCCTTCCCTTTTTCTAATTCTCTTTCGTCTCTTTCCATCTGGATGGAGTAATAATAATGGAAAGAGTGGGCGATATGGGTGGTAGAGACCGGTGAATGTCTCAACGACGAGAGGTCTTGAACAGAACGATATTTATCTCTTCATGATATGATTGAATTTGCCATGCATGGCTGACTCTTGCCAGCGAGGGAACGGGTACGAGAGAGAATGTAAGATAGTGAGATAGAGTCGGGGGAAAGAAAATTAGAGACACTTCAGAAAGGAGAAATGAAAAAATATGATAAATGGAAAGAGAATTCTTTCAACATATCTTTTTTTTACTTATAATTAGTACAACTTTTTATTCGCCAATGTGCTGTTTAAATGCAGTTGAATCTATCATATCGCTGATGGCGATTGGTGGGCGCCGCTGCGATTTCGTCGAATTGGCCGACGAAGATTAGGCAGAGCTTATCCCTGCCAGCCAAGCGGTTTCTCCGGGAATGGGTTGGATGTGAGGATGATCGAGAGAAGGTCTCGTCGGAGGAGACTTGCCATCCTTGACAAGGGAGCGAATTATACGACAGATGTAATGTGTATAGTGTCTGTTTATGTAATATATTCCAATGTATAAAAAAATTACGCCTGGAATTCCGAAAAGATTAGGAGACAACGAAAATAAACTTGAGAGAACCCGAGGACGGGAACAAAGTGTGAAAGAGGGGGAGAGAGAGCGAGAGAGAGAGCGAGAGAGAGAAGGAGAGAGAGACGGGAGAGACAGTGAGAGAGAGGGAGAGAGAGATAGGGAGAGAGTGAGAGAAGGAAGGAATCACAACTTCCACAAAAGCGGCATCCTTTTGGCGACAGTCTCTGCTCGTAAATGCGCGCGAGCTATGATTACAGATGTCATGGATATCAACGCATCATCAATACGAAGGTCCACGCACTCAACCTCTTCTCTCTCTCTCTCTCTCTCTCTCTCTCATTCTTTCTCTCCTTCTCTTTTCTCTCTCTCTCTCATTTTTCCTCTCCTTCTCTTCTCTCTCTCTCATTTTTCCTTTCCTTCTCTTCTCACGATCTCACTCCCTTACTCGACTGTTTGTACGTACTTGCATGGTGCATAATTCGTGTTTTAATCTTAACCGTATCGCTAATCCCTTTCCGAGCATCCTGTCAGATGATAACTGTGCCGTTCATCCTGGGTATAACCATTTTTTTGTAAGAACCATTTTACTACGTTATCTACAATAAGTGGAATTAACATCTAGCATTTAGCGAACTGAGGAAGTGGAACTACAAGAAGTCTAGTTGGCACACGCTGCCCGAATTACTAGATACGGGGGGCCGTCTAGTAATAAGATGAGTTGCTTCGCCTAACAAAACACGTAGCGATGCAAATGGATGCAGCCAGAGAAGAGGCGAGAAATACAAATAGAAGAGATAGACTCCAGGGAGTTAGACAGAGGAGGGAGGTGGCCGAGGGAGATGAAGAGATCGCAGAAGGGAGCAGTAAGGACTTTGAAGAGCCGTGGAACAGCGAGTCCAGCTCTTCCTGAAACAGACTATTGTTAAAGAAAGGAAGAGGAACGGAGAGTAACCTGGGAAGTTGTAATGTCGAGAGTGCTGTGTTCAGCCCGGACATCAATGTTCTGCTGCCAGTGTTGAGTGGTTAGATTCCTCTTCCTCCTCAACAATCTCTGAGAAGCGGAAGCTCTGAACCCGCGTGGTCGACTCGGCCGCGTTGTTGTTCTTGTCTCTTCTGTACTGCTCTCGTTCTTCTCAGCTCCCACTTTGCTTGTTCTTGCACCGTATCCCCTTGGCTCTGGGCACTCCGGCCGGACACACTCCTCGTCCGGCTCCTGCATTCCTTCCGTGTATATACATATATACAAACATACATTTATGTACATGCATATTTCCACTTCTCCTTCTTTGGATAGCAAAAGAAGAAAATAAATACTGACTTTAACAAGAATAGCAATCTGGCAGTGGTAGAAGAGCTGAGAACGGTCCGCGTATTTATACACGTGTGCTTCTTGTCCAGCCTGATCATTCTTTCATTTACAAAGGGGAATAAGAACAGTTGAATTATGTTAAGATGACAACCTGAAGATCAGTTGGATACTCGAGATTGTTAAGAACGAAGCGATCGACAGCACAGCCATTCTCGTCCAGAATCTCCACCTAAAATGAGGAAGAGAATTACAGTATACGACGAAGAAAAGAAGGGCCTCGACCTGCTCGCCGTGGCCGTCGTCGACTGTGCAGGAATGAACGACTGCGCAGAAGAGATCCGGAGTCTCTGATTCACACTTCCAGTTGTGATACACCTCAAGAGAAGGAGTGTAGAACTTTGAGAATTCTGGACATTTACGACATATTCAAAGATTAAGAAAACAAAGAGAAAAGAGTGAAAGAGATCGAGGGAGAGAGAACGAGAAAAGAAAATCAGTACTCAATATTTATTGTGCTGCTGGTGTAGTGAGTAGCTCGACAAAAAATATTTTTGTGGTATAGGGGCGCTCTATGTACATATGTACATATATATCCCCTGGAGGTGAAAGTGCGAATAACTTTATATCCGTTGGCAGTATCGGATACTTTTCTATGTGAAGAGATAGAGAAAAAGAAGAAGAGAAAGAGAATGAGAGAATGAGAAGGAGAGAGAGAGAAAGAATGAGAAAATAATGTGAAAGAGAAAAAAAAGAAAGAAAAAGAGAAAGGAAAAGAGATGGAGAAGAAAAAGAGAAATAGATAGAGAAAAATAAAAAGAAAGAGAAAGATAGAGAAAGACAGAGAGATAGAGAGAACGTGAGAGAGAGAGAGAGAGCGAGAGAGAGAGAGAGAGAGAGAGAGAGAGAGAGTGAGAATGGAGATATGGAGAATGGAGGTTGCCTGTTGGCCGATGATCGCAAAGTCGACTGGATTTCCACTGGGGCCTCCTTCCAGAATTTCGTAAGTACAGATTGGCATCGGCAATGTCTTGAAAGAAGGAATGATTAGCATATGAGGCTAAAGAAGAAGACGAACTTGAGTCTGGAAGAGAGTTGTCAAGTCAGCGACTTCGATGTCAGAACTCACTGATTTGTCCGATTCCATGTAGAAACATTCAATTCGATATGCCCGGTCCACCTGATTCATTCTTACTTTGAAATAAATAAATAAAAACATTCCATCATCTACATGTTCACCCATACGAATCTCGTGAATGCAAATTACTTTGGTGACAAATTGTGGATGGAACGAGATGACAATCGTGGATGTAACGAAGATCCCCTTGGGGTTGAGGGAGCGGGTACGGGCCATGTTGCACTTCTCGAATGACAGCTCGATTCCCGCCACCTGTAAACACTTTCAGTACTTCATGCTTCTCCCCTTTGATACCCTCGAAATTATATTTGGCAAGTTTTAAGCCATACTTTAACAGAAATATTTCGTTAGAAGTGATAAAATAGTAATTTTTAAAGAAAGCAAAGAATAATTGAATTGTTTGGGGAAAAAAGCCTTTACTTGTCTCCCGTTCTCATCATTTCTGCAATCGGATTGGTCGTAGAGTCCCTTGACATAGACATGGCCTTCGAAGGAGTTTCGAGTGTTAAAATTGACCGTGACTTTTGATGCTCCGCACTCGATCTGAGAAGCAGAAGATCTTCCGTTGCTTCAAATCTTTGCAATGGTTCATATTAAGCGAACTATAAAAGCGACAACAAGAAAAAGACCTCTGGATCTCCCTCGACGCTGTTGTCAACAGGAATGCCATTGAGTCCTCCGAAATATGTACATAATAGAGTGACGACTGTAGCCCGCATCACAATCTCGATCTCTTCAAAACATTCAGAGTATTAATCCAAACAAAGCCAACGTTGAGCAGAAGCTTGCTAGAAAAGGAATAAAGGCAAGATCAACCGGCTCCTTTTAAGCGGAGGTCACTTCTCCTTCTGTGCTAGCTATCGCCATTCATACGTCATGTTGTGATGTGGAGAGAGAGGGAGGGAGAGAGAGAAAGAGAGATAATGGGTAAGATATGTAACGGTAAGAGAGATTGGACGGAAAGAAGTGGAAATATTGCCCTTGGGCTTGGCAAGAGTCGAGATTAGGAAAGAAGAAGGTCAATGAGCAGGGGAAGCTTGGCCCTCAGGGACATTCTCTCGGCTGTGACCAAGGCGGTTCAATCGTGCTTTTCTTTCCGCTTTCAGCTGCTTAATCAAGAGAAGAAGATGGTAACAACAAGTGAAATACACGCCACACTTTCACGTGTCATTGTGTAATTATGATTTTGAGAAATCAAAGTGATCGAGAGAAATAGAGAGAGATAGTGAGAGAGATTAGAGTGATCGAGAGGGATGGAAGCAATAAGATAGAGGGGAATGAGAGAGAGAGAGAGAGAGAGAGAGAGAGAGAGAGTGTAGGTGAGAGGTAGAACCCTAAATGAGAATGCCTTAGTAGACACGAGTGGATTAGCCCTCAAGCGTCCTCTCATTCCATTCCTTTCACGCAACACAAACTAGCAAATTGAAGACACCCGAGGGAGACATGTTGAGGCATTATGTAGAATGAGTGAGGAAGAACATCAAAGAGAGAGAGAAGGAGAAAGATAGAAATGGAAGGAGTAGGGCGAGAGAGTGAGAGAGAGAGTGAGAGAGAGAGAGAGCGAGAAAGGAGAACTGGAAGAGTAGAATAGTAAGAGAGAGGGAGAAAGAGAGGTGAAAGAAAAAGATGTGAGTGAGAAAGTCTGTCTAATCCTCGCAAAGTCTAAAGCTGTCCTGATCAGCCCGAAGCGGCGTGGCTTGCAATGAGCAAGTCCTGCATCATTCTTCACTATTCCATATCTCTCTGACACTTTTAGACACTTACAAATCTTTCAAGATTTAATGTTTTCCTGTAATTCATAATCATGATTCTATTTTGTTAAGAGAACTGAAATAGAAAAAGAAAATAAAATGTGTGAAGGAATTAGAGAACAAAGATGTTCAACATAACGAATCATGAAGAATCTCCAGTTTTTAGGTGAGAAAAAAATAAAAAGGTCGCACTTGAAAGAAGGGAGCTTTACCTTTTTGATGAGTAGGTCATGTCATTGGGTTCATTAAGTCAGGGGAACGAAGGAGAGAACACGAAATGCCAGGAGCAAGAACGAACTGCCATGGTAGATTCCCTTCCTCTGCTTCTCTTCTTCCTCTCGTTCCTCACACTCTCTTCCATCATTCACTCTTCTTTCGCATTAGCCTACTGCAGAAATCCAAGAATTTGCTGATGTTTCCATTCTCTCTCACTCCCATGCTCTCTCCTATTCCCTCTCTCAATCTCAAAAAGGGCTTGTACTCAAATCAAGCTGTGCCTCACTGCAACTGTTTGGAGGGGAGAGGTAAGAGAGGCAGACAGCGGAGGAGGAGAAGGAGAGACTGAGACAGAGAGTGGAAGGAAGCTGGCAAGAGGGGGGGGGGGTGTTAGCCATTAGAAGTGAGTTCAGTCTTCGCCATTCAGTCATGAAGGGTTGCTCATCTCGAATGAATCTTCCGTTGCTTCTCTCTATCGTCCCTGTTCTTATCCTCTGTCAACACTTCCCCATTGACAACGCCCTCGAAGGAGACCCCGAAGTGAGTCCGACTCTTCTCTTCCTCCTCTTCCTCCATTTCCTTGCAGGTTGAGTGTGGCGCTGCTTCAATTGCAATCACTTTCAACACACGGAATCCCTTCGAGGGAAATGTCTTTGTCCGTGGAATGCGAGATCGCCCCGAGTGTTCGCGGACTGACCGCGGACGGCAGGTTCCTTCTTCTTCATTCTCATGTCCTCCTTGCTTATTCTCTCTCTATTTCTCTCTTTCTCTCATTCTCTCCGAATATTCATCTCTCTGTTTCTCTAACTTTTCTCCCTTTCTCTGATCTCGAGGTGGCTGGTATTGATGTTTCATTCGATTCGTGCAACGTGGCTCGCACTCGTTCCTTGAATCCGCGAGGAGTGTTTGTCTCATCAACGATTGTCATCTCCTTCCATCCGATCTTCGTCACAAAGGTCCTTCAATAATATTCATTTGGAGAAACTTGATCGAAGTGTAAGAATAAATAATGCCTTTTCTATTGAAGGTGGACAGAGCATTCAGAGTGGAGTGTTTCTATATGGAATCAGACCAAACAGTGACAGCAGAGGTCGGCGTCTCCGAGTTCACTACATCCCTGATCACAGCTCAAGTTCCTCTCCCTGTCTGCCGTTACGAAATACTCGATGGCGGTCCCACCGGCCAGCCTATCCATTTTGCAGCACTTGGACAGCCTGTTGGTCTGGAGAGATTGGCAGAGAAGTAGAACGCGAGGAGAGGAGTATAGGAAGTGACAGGGAAGAAAGAGATTGAGAGGAAGTGAGAGGGAAGAGTGAGAGGAAGTGAGAGGGAAGAGAGAGATTGAGAGGAAGTGAGAGGGAAGAGAGAGATTGAGAGGAAGTGAGAGGGAAGAGAGAGAGATTGAGAGGAAGTGAGAGGGAAGAGAGAGATTGAGAGGAAGTGAGAGGGAAGAGACGGATTTAGGTGTACCACAAATGGTGGTGCCAATCGGACGCGACGGACACGTTCTGCATGGCCATCCACTCGTGTTCGGTAGACGACGGGGCGGGGCAAAGAGTGGAGTTCCTGGACGGGGAGGGCTGTGCAATTGACTCGAACCTCTTGCCCAATCTCGACTATCCCGAGGACCTCGTGGCTGGCCAGCTCAGTCAAGTCTTCAAGTATGCAGACAAGGAACATCTCTTCTACGAGTGCCAGATCACCATCAATATTAAGGTTGCGCATATATGTATGTACATATGTATGTTGAACAGAGGTTGAAATTGGATTGGTTGAATTCAGGAGCCAGGGTCAGACTGCCCCCGGGCCGTGTGCATGGACGGGACTGGCTTCGCCACTGCAATCGTGGCTGAAGCATCGAATCGGAAAGAGATGAATACGTCTTCTTCCCTTCTTCCTCAACCACTTCACCTCTTCCTTTCCCCTCCACCACTTCTCCTTATCAGCGAATCTTCCGCCGCTCCGCTGCTCTCTTCCTCCCTTTGGCAGCTCAGACCTTGGATGTCCGCGCTGAGTTGACGGCCATTGATAATCTCTTCAACAAGGTAATTTCTGGTCTTCATTTGTGCAGCGCAGTTTTGTTGGCTTTGTTAACATGACAATATTGTCACCTTTTCCAATTGTTCAGAGGCTTTTCATAATTGTATGAAGAATAATTAATTTGAAGACGCTTGTGAAGACGGAGAGATTAGACGTAGCAGTGCGAGGGCGAGAGTGGCTGAGTGAGGCAGTGCCTGGACTTCTCTGCGTCTCTCCGGCAGTCCTTGCTCTCTCGGCCCTCGTTTCTTCCATTGCCATTCTTGCCTGCTCCTCTTCACTGATCTGGATCACTTTCAGACGTAGCTCGTCAAAGAAATCCTCCAACTCGCTCTTCTAGTATTTTCACCTTGCCCCTTCTATTTATTCTAATAAAGATAAAACATCAACAGCGAACTTTAAAAAAAAAGATTCCAGTGTTAAATGAGCAGTTACACATTATCTACTAGAAGGCCGAAGTATAAACTAGACCCTCACGTACCGCCAATCACCACGTTGATCTCACTCTTTTGTCATCATGACCGAAAGACCAGATTTTAACTGAGAAGACAAACTCAGACACTAGAAAACTGGCCGGAGATAATGAATATGCCTTAGGATTCATTCAAATCTTGGACATGAGTATAAAAGTGACGGAAGTCAATGATTCGCACTATAAATGCGAGTTGCTGATAAGGAAGTTGCACGTGCGGAGAAAGAATGTTGAATCGACTTCTGAGCTTCTCTTTCTTATCTCTCCGCCTCATTCTCAATTCCTCTTCTCTTCTTCGTTGTCGATCTGGGCCTTCTTTCTATGCTTCATAAATCCGAATAACCTTCCTTCACAGCTTTCTTCTTGTCATGCATCATAAATTACTGGAGAGATAAAGAAGAGAAGAAAGGTCTCCGTTGTCTTCCTCTTTCCTCCTCACCAAACTTGAGAATGTCTTTCTCTCGATCAGCATCTCTTCGATCGAAGACGACCAATGGACATGCCAAGGTTAGCATTGGAAGAGTCTTAGAGGAGGATGGTTAGTGGTTGAGGGAGTGGACCAGGCATGGAATATGGATGAGCCCGAGCCCTTGGATGAGGAGCCCAGTCGGTGGATGTCCGCCGTGGGCAGTCTGCAGACTTCTCTGTCTGCCCTTGGGCAGAAGTATAATACAGCCATCCAGGCCATTCTGATTGCTGGCCTTGTTGTCCTCGTCCATGTCTACGTCGGTTGGTCAACATTCTTTTGTGTTGCCAAGATGACTGTCTTTCTGTATTGATGAGGAGAATAGATTTGTTTGAGTGTTCGCGTGTATCCACGACGTGTTCCGTGCTCGTTTCGTGCTGGGAGTTGTATGCATCGGCTGGCTCTGGGCCATCTACTCTTTCATTTACCTTCGCTTCCTCCACGATCCCCTCATGACCAATGTCTTCAATCCTTTTCTTCTCTCCACTCAGCCGATTCGGGACAACCGAGTTTTCCAAATGTAGGTTTTAATTTGTCAATTTAGTTGTCGAGAACAGAATGAGTTCTCAGAGGCCTCGGCTTAGTTGTTCTGGTGGGGATTGGAGTGTTCCTCATCATTGATACTTGGAAAGAACAAAGAAGACTCATTGGATTGGGAGGAATGGCCTGCTTCATTATCATCATGTTTATCTGCTCGAACAATAGAATGAAGGCCAGCTCACTCTCTCTCTCTCTCTCTCTCTCTCTCTCTCTCTCTCTCTAACTCACACTCTCTTCTTTTCTTTCTCTTTAGATCCGCTGGCGTCCAGTGTTGTGGGGCTATCTCATGCAGTTCGTGTTGGGAATGCTGGTTCTCCGCTGGGAATGGGGGAAGAATTCGTTTTTGTGGTTCTCTGATCAGGTGCATCTTAGTGTGGAGGGAGAGAGGAAGTGACCTTTCGTGCAGGTAGTCACATTCCTTGATTACACAAACAACGGCACACGCTTCGTCTATGGATTCCTCGCCGAACCACCCAACATCTGCGGCATGACTGGCGTCTTCGCATTCACGGTCAATCTCAATCTCTCTGTCTCTCTCTCCCTATCTCTCTCGCTCTCTCTCTCTCTCTCTATCTCTCTGTCTCTCTCTCTCCCTCTCCTTCTTACATTGTGCAGGCCCTCCAAGTGGTTGTCTACTTCGGCTCAATTGTTGCCTTACTGTACTACTATGGAATCATGCAAGCAGTGCTGCGGAAGATGGCCTTTGTAATGCAAATGACTCTCGGTACCACTGCCAATGAGTCACTGAATGCATGCGCTTGCATCTTCCTGGGACAGGTCAGGAAGATGTCGAGAAACAGAATGCGAGAGAGAGAGAGAGAGAAGAGAGTGTGCGTTGTGCAGTCAGAAGCTCCTTTGCTTATCCGTCCGTACCTGTCTCGAATGACTGCTTCTGAGTTGCATGCAGTGATGACTTCTGGTTTCTCTTGCATTGCTGGTTCTCTCTTCGCTGCATACATCGCCTTCGGTGCCTGCCCCGCTTACTGTACGCTCTTTCATTCTTCTTTGCTACATGAACTGTATATACTTGGTATAAAAGAAATCCCCTGATTGTTTAGTGCTTTCTTCCACTGTGATGAGTGCACCCGGATCATTGGCCTGCTCCAAAATCCTCTTCCCGGAAACTGAAGAGAGCCAACTCGTTGATATCGACGATCTCGAGTTGGCTAAAGGGTATGTTCGTCTTCTTCTCGACTGTCTGATTCTGTCTTCCTCTTCTCTGCAGAGAGGAATCGACTCCCCTCGAGTGCATCTCCAACGGGGCCGTCGCAGCAGTCGAGTTAGTGCAGGCCATCGTGGCCAATCTCATCGTCTTCCTTGCTCTTCTCGCCTTCATTGACAACGTATTCGACTACATCGGATGGCTCATCGGATACGAAGGATGGACTTTCCAGGTTTCATTTATCCGCAAGGTCTTTTAATTTGAAGATACAAAGAAGTGTGTACATAGTATTGCAATAACACAAGATATGTATGTGAACTACAAGTCGCATGCTCATGAAAGTCTCAAGAGGTTTAAAGAATGTCAGAAGGACACCTCATTAACATTTGGAAACTCTCTTCTTCGGTAGACTCAACACTTTTCTGTTTACATCCTTCGCCATCTATTTATGAGGACAGTGACGTTGTTATCACTGAGTAATGAACATGGTCAGTCAAAGATTCCCAGACGGAATCATCGAAGAAAGATGTCATTAGAGCAAAAGGCAACATACTAAATAATCTCATTTACCTCACTGTGTGCAATAAAATGAATTGAATGGACGAACTCTAAAAAGAGATTTGCGTGTTGAGTTGCTGCTCGGCTACATCTTCTTCCCCATTGCATATGTGATGGGAGTGACTGAGAACATTGATCAGACACTCAAAGTCGCACGTCTCATGGGCACCAAGACTGCACTCAATGAATTCATTGCTTACCAACAACTCGGAGATTTCGTCGCCCAGAATGCGCTCTCTGTTAGCCATCCTCTCTCCCTCTCTCTCTCTCCTCTCTCTCTCTCTCCCTCTCTTTCTCTCCCTCTCACTCTCCCTTCCTAATTCAGCCGAGATCAGCAATGATCGCGACGTATGCTCTATGTGGCTTCTCGAACTTCTCGTCAATCGGAATCCAGCTGGGAGTGCTGGGAGGGATGGTGCCCGAGAGGAAGCCCCTCCTGGCTCGCATTGCCCTGCGAGCCCTCCTTGCTGGTTGCATCTCCTGCTTCTTCACAGCTTCGCTCGCCGGTTTCTTTTCCTTCCTCTTTCTCCATTGAAATGAGTGTTGCAGGAGTGCTGGTGCAGGAGCCCCTCCACTGCGATCCAAAACATGCCAATGCCAACTGCTTCAATGTCACGTACTACCAAGATCTTCTCAACAAAACGCTGCCCTCCGAACCCCTCCCTCAATTCTTCTCTCCTACAGTATCTCCATTTCTACAGAGATCGGAGCTTTAACTTATCGGCCTTCCTTGTAAAAGCAGCTAAGCCATAACGATCTGTTCCATGTCATCTAAGCACGAATCGTACGGGATCTGTTCAACAAAAGGCGACATAATTGAATAAAGTGTAAGTGTTTTTATGATTGTTAGGTGTGAATAGAAAGCTGTCAAGGAAGACATCGCAGAGTTACAGAATAAGTAAACAAGCTTTTATTGTCGAAAACATAACACCGACGGGTGGAGACGGAAAGTTAAGATACCCACAGGGTATGTAACGGGAAAGAAGAGAGAGAAGTGTTGGTTAGAGAACAACGAGAAAAGATAGAGAGAGAGAGAGAGAGAGAGAGAGAGAGAGAGAGAGAGAGAGAGAGAGAAAGCGAGCATTGCGTGAGGAGGAGGGAGCTGGAAGTGTTGCCAGGGCAATGGGGTGGGGTGCACGCTGGAGCGGAGAAGAGGAGGGAGAGATGCGAGGGGGAAGAAGTAGGTGCAATAGCATGCTGGAAGAAGAGAGGGGAAAGAGACGGACAGGGAGGCAAGGAGAGGAGCGGCAAATGAATTGGGAGAGAGCAAGTGGAGAGACAGAGGGAGTGAGAGAGATGGAGCAAGAGTTGGAGAGAGAGTGAGAGAGATGGAGCAGGAGCTGAAGAGTGAGTAAGAGGATGGAGAGATGGAGGGAAGCAGAGGGAGAGTGAGTGAGAGATATGGAGAGAAAGTGATAGAGATGGAGAGAGATGGAGCATGAGAAAGAGAGGATTGAGGGAGACAAGGGAGCGTGAGTGAATGAGAGAGATGGAGAGAATGAGTGCTGCAGCAGCATTTGCATTGACTGCGCTTCAACAATCTGCTTTTCATCTTTTCTCTTCTTCTCTTAAAAGTCCATTTATTTTATCTCGAATTATGCAACCGTGTAAGCCTGTTTTCGTATGTGGACGGATTGCGTCATGGGGTGTGATTGTTTTGGTTATCTCTACTCTCGAAGGGATAATCTCTAGGAGCCAAGGATTGTACTTACTATACGAAATAACAATAGATTCTATTCATTATAAAAGAGACAGAGAGCGAGAGAGAGAGAGAGGCGGAGAGGGAGATAGAGAGAAAGAAAACAAGAAAGAAAGAGAGAGAAGGAAAACTGAATGTGTGAGAGCAAGAAAGAAAGAAAGAGAGAGAGAGAGAGAGAGAGAGAGAGAGAGAGAGAGAGAGATAGACAGAGAGAGATAGAGACAAAAATGAAAAGACGGACAGGGTGTATAGATTAGAGTATGGCGGGCACGACGGATTATTTTCCTTATTTATCCCCGAGTTATGAAGAACCCGTGGAATCTCTCCGCTTCTGAGCACTTCCATCACTTTCTTCCTTTCTCGGACTTATTTTATTTTTCTTATTTCTCTTATTCATTTTGTATTATTTGATTTGATCCGAATGACGGGAGAGCATGCACAACAACACATCTTTTCATCTTAACTACTGTCCTCATTTCAATTGTAGGGATTTCTTAAACACGGTTCGATCAGTATTTGTCGAAAAAGAGAATGAAAGGTGGGAGTGTGCTGGACACTTGAAGAGAGTCAACCAGAACGAGGCTTAGAAAGGGCTCAACCATTTCCAGCATTGGCAGGAATAGGCAGGCAACATGATAATGTATGGGGCACCCCGTCGCACACTCCACCACCACTTGGCTCCCCTCAGGGGTTAGGCAAGGAAGACGAGAAAAGAATGGCAGAAACATTTCAAAGGGAAAGGCATAGACAGAGAGGGGCATGTTGAAAGAGAGGAAAGGGATAGAAGAGAGCAGCGCCCTCAGCAGAATCAGCCCCAAGCCTCAGCCAGGTCCGCAACGCGACCGCTTCGCGTGATCGATTGGTTCGGAGGAGGGAGAGGAGAGAGTGTGTAGAGAAAAGAGAGAGCAGGAAGAGAGAGAGAAGAGACTGAGTGGAGCGAGGAGAGTACAGGCAATGGCAGCGGAGGAGGCTGCCTTCCTTGCTTTCTACTCCAGCAGCCACTCCTTCTCTCCCTCTCTTTCTCTCTTGAATTCCCTCTCTCTCATCCACTCGTCCTCTTCCAATGTCCAAATCTTCTTTAGCTTATTCTTATCCTAGTTGTTATTTTTGGCAGATCTCGAGTAGATTGGCGTGTATCGTCGTTGCAGCGAATTGAAGGCCGTGACAAGATCAGTCTCATCACTGAGAGATCAGAGGGGGTGCGCTTGGCTTGGCAAGCCATTTCATCTTTCCCCTCTCTCTTCCTCCACGAGAAAACCACCAAGCAAGCCAGAACCCTTTCTACTGCTAAGGTTAGTCACTATTCCATTCCGCTTCAGTTTAAGTGAGACATCGAAATAGAGAAGGAGGGCAAAAGAGAAGGAGAGAATGAGTGGGAACAAAAACAATTCGTGATTGGTTTGTAGACTTTTGATCAATGGCGTTTGTAGTAAATAGTGTGTAGTGATTCTGTGGATATTTAAAGAATACAGTTTCTTGAGAAGTGTAAAAACTGTGGTTGAGATGGTGGCCGTTTGAGGTGTGAGCCGTGGGGCTGGAGTAAGAGAAAGGACAGAGGACGGCCGAGCTGAAGACACTCCTCTGTTCCTTCCTCGTAACATGAGTGAACTCGACCAGCTCCGTCAGGAGGCTGAGCAGCTCAAGAGCCAGATCCGGGTTCGTTCTTCTTCTTTCCTTGCTCTTTCCTTATTTCTTCAAATTTTAGAATTGTTTTCGCGGGTGAACTTCTAGCCGTTAGGTTTCTGTATAGACTGGTCTGGAAGCGATTGGCGCAAAGCACGCTCTTATCTTCCTTTCATAGTGGGGGATACGAATCCTACGTCCTATGATTTTAAATAGTTTCTGGTCCCTTTAATCGTAGTGATATTTCGAGTTGCTTCGCCATTCCTGTATCCTTGCTTTTTCTGGCTTATATCCGCATCGCTCATACGCAAAAAGAAGCCGGACGCTTTTTAATCGGCGAGAAATGAAGGACCATTTTGTTTCGCTTTTGAAATTATTGCTTTCGTTTTCGTTACTGTGAGATTAACTTCTCTTATTCTTTATTTTCAATTAATGATGCCATATCATCAAGATTGATGCTCTCGTAGGGAACTGTGCTTGTTCCATGATTCTTTGCTGGATGAGTTCGTAGATGGCCATTCGAATTGGGTGGGCATCTTTGTAAGTGTGAGAAACGAGCCATTGAACATTGGAGTTGATGGCGAGAGAGAGAGAGAGTGAGACAGAGGGAAAGAGGGAGACAGAGAGAGAGATAGAGGGAGGGAAAGAGAGAGAGAGAGCGAGAGAGAGAGAGAGAAGGGGGGGGGAGATTGGCAGGCCTTCAGGCCCCGGTGCCTGCCCTAGCCGAGATCGATCCGTGGCTGGGCGGGCAAGCCGACCTCTGCCAACCAAGCGGTCCCGTTTGCTGTCTAACTCTCTTAGTTGCCCCCTTTCTTTCTCACGTCTAACTGACTCTCTCTCAGTTGCAAACTATCTCGCTGGTCGAGATTGCGCGGTATCTCTGTGGGTTCTCTTTGCCCTCGGGCTTCCCCCTCCAGCGGTAACCGGCGCCGCGCCAATTAAATTCTCTAGACCGCGCTCATGAGGAAATGAAGCAATACACGACGAGAAAGGAGGAGAGGCGGTTGAGGGGAGGAAGGGGTGGCATTAATAGCGGATTACAGAGTCCAGTCACTCTAAAATCATGTTCTTCATTTCATCATTCTTTCTTAACAATAACGGCATGAGTAAGTGATATGTGATGGAGAGAGAGAAGACTCCTCTGGAAGGCCGCTCCAGTTCAGTCCGCCCAGCCAATTGCGGCACTCGCGGTTGCCTCTCCGATTGGCCCTTGTTAGAGGGGAAAGAGTGCGAATGGAGAGATGCAAATACTTATTCTTCAGTGTTAAAATTGCCACTCCATCAGATGGCTTGAAGCAACGAACAAGAGAAGGATGCAGAATTAAAGAAGACTGAAGGAGAAGCCCCTGGGTGAAGGAGACAATCAATTAGAGAATGAGAACAGAAGTTCAGGGGATATAATGAGTGAGAGAGTGGGGAAGAAGGAGGTTTCAGACGGACAGTCTGCAGTCGAAGCTACAAGGCGGGCCCGTGCGTTCAGCCTTGTGGCGTATTGCTCAAAGCATTAAAAAATAGAATAAGTTTTTAAAAGTGGACGTTTGGTTAAGGAAGTTCTCTTTAATATTTCCTTCTCATTGAATTAAGTAAATGAATGACTTGACTGTGAGTAAGAGACTAATTTGTAGGATGCGCGGAAAGCAGCAAACGACACGACCCTCGCGTCGGTGGCAGCGAATCTCGAACCGATTGGTCGCATTCAGATGAGAACCCGCCGCACCCTCAGGGGACATCTCGCCAAGATATATGCTATGCACTGGGCTTCCGACAGCAGAAATCTAGTGTCTGCTTCCCAGGACGGCAAACTCATCGTCTGGGACTCGTACACCACCAACAAGGTGCGTCTCTTTCTTATCTCGTACAACCAAAAGATCTACAAGGAGTATGAAGATACGCGCGAGGCTTATTCAATATTCTTCTTTGGGAACATTGCTCCATGGGGCCAGTAACTCCCTGTGAAATGTCCCTTTTCATCGTTCTTTTATTCGTTGTGGCGTAATGAAATGGTTGTTTTCTTTTATTTTTCTTTGAGTTCTCTTTGAATAGATGAACTCCATATTAACGCCCATATCTTCTTTTTTCTGTTGTATCCCTCTGTATAAATTGGCGCAGTTTAATATCTCCCTTGTGCCTTTTGACAGCGTCAGTTGGAAATACTCCTGACTTCTCACTTTTGCCATCCATGCTGTCTGTCCTTTCTCTTCTCTCTCTTTCTCCCCCCTCTCTCCCCCCCTCTCTCTCTCTCTTTATCTTCTCTCTCTCCCCTCTCTCTTTCTCTTCTCTCTCTCTCTCTCTCTCCCTCTGTTCACCCTACCTTCCTCTCTCTACTTACTCATATCTCTTATCCTTTTTCGTTGCCATGGTTATTTCCAGCATGACCGAGGTTGAGTCTGCTGGAGTAAACATAGACTGTAATACTCGCATGCATTGCAGTGGTGGGAAAGTCTTCTGGGGATATTTCGCGTATTTTCTTCTTATAGGGAGAAATCATTGGATAACGGGGAAGGTATCCTGAGCTTTTCGGTATAGCAATCAGTTTTAAGGTGCTGCTGACACCTGTTTTGTCTCTCTTTCTCTCTCATCTCTTTCTCCCTTTCTGTCTTTCTCTCATTCTATATTTATATATTTCCGTTTTCCTCTCCTCCTCCCTTTTGTGCTCTCCTTTTGTGTCTCTCCCTCTGTCTTCCTAAGCCTTGCGAACTACTTTGAGAATTATTGATTGCTGCGGCTCTTTCCTCTTAGTATACGAATTGTTGGATGTGGTATAGAAGATGTGAGAATACTGGGAGGAGAATGGGAGTTGGCATGCAATGGTACATAAAATTTGTGTGGAAAATTGTTATTTCAATGTTTGAAGCAGGGAATAAAAGTCTCTTTCTAGGATCCAACAAAATCGAGCTGGAGGTGGTTCTTGACAGGGTATTTTAAAAACGGATTTTTTTTACGGTTAGCGTCATAAACTGAGTGGGTGCTCATTAACAACAGGGTGGGTGCTCCGTTTAGGACCAGGCACATGATTCTGTGATACCATTCCCTAAGCTACAGATGGAATGTCAAGCAGTATTTAAACCCCCACGCACACGAAAAGATTTTGGGAGTGTCTACCGCCATAAGCTTGGAGGGTTTTCTTGCTAAAAAATAATCCGAAAAAGTTCGATCTGCAATATATTTTCATTTTCGGGATGGTACGACGCTATGAAGCTAAGATTTCTCAGGAACTGAAGCTATCTCGTTATATTTATGGGGATGGTGAAGTGAGAGAGGATAAGAGAGAGAGAGAGAGAGAACTTTTACAGGTGCACGCGATTCCCCTGCGGTCCTCGTGGGTCATGACTTGTGCCTACGCCCCTTCTGGCAGTTTCGTCGCCTGTGGAGGACTGGACAACATCTGCTCGATCTACTCCCTCAAGACTCGCGAGGGAAATGTCCGAGTGAGCAGGGAGCTGCCTGGCCATACTGGCTACCTTTCTTGTTGCCGCTTCCTCGATGACAACCAGATCGTCACCTCTTCTGGAGATATGACTTGGTTCGTTCTCTTTCACTTATCTCTCTCTCCTCTCTCTCTCCTCTGTCTCTCTCTCTCTCACTCCCTTTCTTACTTATTACTCGTGTTTCCGGATTGGCGTATCATTCCAGCCAAATCGAATTGTTGTGATAAACCAACTAACTTTCGGAGAGACTCTAATAATTTAAAACCGAGCTGTTTTTAGCCGTAGCTGTTCGCTGTTCTGCACTATTTGTTACCTTTTCCCAATTTGCTGGCTGTTACCTTGTTCTCTGCTTCCCCTGTTCTCCCTTTCTTTTCATCTACATCTTTTCGTATCATCGGTCCCCTTTTCTCTCTGCCCCTTTTTTTAACTTTCAATAATTTTTTATTCATTACTTTTTTTTAAGGTAATAGTGATCACAAAAATTTATTGAAAAAATTCTCTCATTCACTGCTCACTTCCTTCTTTTTGATCAGTTGTTTCTCTCTTTCTATTGGAAATATCAATCATATTTAATATAACTGAGGTCGGTAAGAAATAGAAAGAGGAAAAGAGCATAGGGCAATCTTAGCAAGGAGTCTTGCAGTGCTCTGTGGGACATCGAGACTGGTCAGCAGTGCACGGCCTTCACTGGCCACACCGGGGATGTCATGTCCCTCTCCCTCTCCCCCGACATGAGGACCTTCATCTCTGGGGCTTGCGATGCCTCCGCCAAGTTGTGGGATGTCAGGGATGGCATGTGCAAGCAGACCTTCCCCGGACATGAGAGCGACATCAACGCAGTCGCGGTTAGCCTTTTCTCTCCTCTCTCTCTCTCTCTTCTCTCTCTCTCATTCCTCTCTCTCTCTTTCTCTCTCTCTCTCTCTCTCTACCTCCTCCACCAACAATTCTCTTGTTGCAGTTCTTCCCCTCTGGCTATGCCTTCGCCACTGGCTCAGACGACGCGACGTGCCGGCTTTTCGATATTCGTGCTGATCAAGAACTGGCAATGTATTCTCATGACAACATCATCTGCGGTTTGTTGTCTGACTCTTCTGATGTCTTAGTCCTTCCTTATCTTAGCATTGCTTGTGGTCAACATAGATTGCCTGTCTTCCTTACAGGAATCACGAGCGTAGCCTTCTCGAAGTCCGGCCGCCTTCTCTTTGCTGGCTATGACGACTTCAACTGCAACGTCTGGGATTCCATGCGGCAAGAGCGAGCCGGTCAGCATTGCACTATTTCCTTTCTCTTAAGATCACTCGCTTCTTCTCTTTGCACAGTCATTTTGAATTGATTGTTTCTCTATTCCATCTCGCAGGAATCCTGGCTGGCCACGACAACCGCGTGTCCTGTCTGGGAGTGACTGAAGACGGAATGGCAGTCTGCACTGGCAGCTGGGACTCCTTCCTCAAGATCTGGAATTAGCCACTGACGCTGTTCAGAAGGCAAGAATGTCTTTTGTGGGTCACTTCTGTGTTTGATAAATCCGTTGATTCTCGGATGCGGCCCGACTTTTTTCATTCTTCCTTCTCATCTAATGGTTCATAGAGTTAAGATGGCTTCTGTGCCACTCATTCCTTTTCTTTCGTCCTTCGTTTATTAGAATTACGCCACTTTCTCGAGTTTCGCCAACTGAGTGCGCTCTTTGCAGTTCTCTCTCATCCACAAAAGGTAGGATTGACATCAACAAGAGATTAGTGGAGAAGATCCAGAAGTGGATGAGAGAGAAAGAGCACTGATGGAGTATCGTGATGCTCTTTATCTCATTCTCTGCCCTTATCCCATGTTTTGCTTCATTTCTGAGGAGTGAGATTCCCTCTTCTTCCTCTGCCATATAATTCTTCGGAGTAAGGCTCAATGGCTGGAGAAGAGTATTTATTACTTTCTATATATTCGCTAATTCTAGGTGATAAATTGAGTGGAATATATCATGGTCTCCTCCGCTTTCCTCTCCCTTGAACTGAACAATTGTTCTATCATAATTAACTGATGCCACTCGTTAGAATTAACTTGACCCAGATCCGTTGAATGGACATTCGCACCCGTACAATCGGAGATCAACGAGGATTCTCTTCTCTATTCTCTCTTCTTTCCTCACTCTCACTCGCCAACTGCTCGCCTGTATCCCATTCTCTAGCTTTCTTCTGCCGCTTCAAGTTCCTCTTCTACGCCAGTGTTGCTATTAGGTTTGTTGAGTGTGTGGTAGTTGGAAGAGCTCTCTTCTTCCCCTCTCCTCTATCTCTCTCGTCTCTCTTCCCTATTGGTTGCTCTCTACTTCCCCCTCTTCTCTATTTCTCTCGTCTCTGTTCCCTGTTGGTTATCTCTTCGGTCTCCCCTCTCTTTCTCATGTCTCTTCTATTGGTTATCTCTTGCATGTCTCAGCTTGCATTAATGTTCGTTTTGATGCATATTTACACTGATAAATGTGTGGCAGGTGCGGCTGCAATCTTCACAATATTGTCTCGTCTCGTTCGTAAATCGTCTTTATCAGAGTTGCTTGCAGTTGTCTTTAAAAATGCTTTGGAATGATTTGTATATTGCTTGCGTTATTGAGCGCGTTACGTTTATTGTCTGAAAGAACTAGTCCGGCCAGCCCCCTTTCTCATTCTCTCCACTATCATAATTCTCAGCTTCACAGTGCAACCAGTCCTTTAACTCTTTATCTTTTATTCTTATTAAAGGTTGTTTGTTCAGAAATGAAAGAGGGGAGGCTACGTTGAAATTGCACTAGCCGAGTCACTCTTTCCATGCTTTCTTCCCTTCGATCTACAATGGAGGCAAGAGCCAAATGCCCTCCCCTCCTCAACCATCTTATGCCTATGGCAGCTCTTGCGGTATTGTCTCTTTTCTTTAATGTTAACTATTTATATGAATCATATACTACTTTTGATGTTATAACATAAAGAGGATGCTTTTGGCGGTATTGAAAAGTGCACAAATAAGAAGGGCGGAGTGATCCAGTGATAACTTCAGGAGGGGCGTGGGCACTGATCGAAGCTGCCAGCTTCCTTTTACTGGGGAAAGTTCGCCTTGACGATTATTTTTAAACATCGGGCATATTAGATGTCACACTGTAACACTATTTTTGTCAGTACTCCGTAGAAGTCAAAAAATTCTAATTGTTTGGGTGAATGTTTGTTTCTGTTTGCCTTGTTTTGGCAAAAATACTCTTGGACGAGACGATTTACCTTACTGATCCTTTTTTCAATAATCACAATGTGAGTATCTTCACCGTGAAACACGAATATGACATTCATTTTGCACCACTTGGTCTTTTTTGGAAGGTACGGTCCGGATAGGGCATTTCTATCGAAGCCCTTGCGCAATAGGTGCAGTATTTTCGCGATATCTGCCTCGACTTCTTCAGGCGGTCGTTCCTCAAGCTTGTCGCTAAGAGGGATGCTCCCACTCTCCTCCGTCTCATTAACAAACACATCCGCCCGGGCACCGCCATAATTATTGCTTCCATGAACCGTGGCTTCCCACAATTTTGTGTCAACCTCTTTCAGTATCCCTACAGCACTTAAAAAAATAAGAATGGTGCAAAATAATGCCATATTCGTGTTTCTTGTGCCAAATAACAACGGTAGCGAGATTTCAACGTGACCTGAGCCAAAACATTTTTTCCAGAAACATTTACTGTCCCGGGCCAAGTTTCATAAAACGCTGAAATTCCAAGCTGGTTGCACAAATTTTTCTATTAAATATTTCCCGCCACCAGATTTAAAAGAAGTAGATGTGCAGGTTCTAACAAGAAAAGGTGCCAATTTGAACAACACAATAGGAGTGAACTGCTTCAGTAAAATAGTCGTTTGTTCTATTTGGTTTAGCTCCCTGGAAGGTTAAAGAGTACTTTGTGTAAATGAAAGTATCCTTTGAGAGAGTTGAAGCGTCCCAATCATCGATTGCTTGTCGTGTTTGGTTTCGCTTGTTTAGCTGTATGGCAGGTATTCTTTGCCACCTCATCAGATTTCTCGCTTTAGCGGTCTCACTTTATATTGTGCATTTATCGCGTTCGATTGCTTGGTCGGTTTCTTTTTTCGGTGTCACTTACGCATTCCACTAAGAATAGTTGTTGCAGAAATGCCGCTTTGCTAAGAAGCGCAGATAAGCTGAAAGGTTCTTCGGTCGGAGCGATGGGAAGCTTGCAACAGCCGTCGATGGAGGAGGCGGAGAGACATTTCCTAGGCAATCTGTTCTCCGACGAAGACTCCTTCATCCAACAGCAACATCTCCATCAATATCCGCCCTCCGTTGCTAATGCGACTCGAGGCTCGTTTCTGACTTATCCCTTCATGAAATACATCGCAAGAAGATTGGAAGTAGAGAGGGGATGAGCATGCGAAGTCTAGCGGAGGGATTGCAGAAACCGGTGCTCTGCCTTCGCGATCTTCACTTCTCTCATCTGCTGGTCCTCTCGGCCCTTCTCTCAATCAAACGTTCTGGCCTGAGCCGCCACCTCCATACAGTCCTCCATGTGGAAGCTGGCTTTCTGGCAGTCAAGTCAGCTCCATTTAGATAATTATATACTTTTTTTTAAATTATTGTTGGCGAGTGGATTTTCTGAGTGGTGTTGTCAAATTTTTTTTATGGGTAGAAGAGAGAGAGAGAGAGAGACTCGTCATCGAGGCATATGCTTCGGTTGGGGATATGCAATGAAATTTTTCTGATTGTGAGCGTTGAGAAAAATGGACTTTCGTTCAGAGCGGTTGTTCTAACTCGAAGGAGTTGCAGACCTGGCGAGGAAGTACGCGGCCGCTGCATTCAAACCCCACTCTCTCCTTGCCTTCCTCTCCCGTCGAAGATTCCAACAAAACAGGCATGCCTTTCAGGTCTGTATTTCTCTATTTACTTTTTTTTCATTTATATATAGATATTGTACGGTTAATTTTATTTTATTTTTCTCGGTATTTAACATTTTTTTTATTTACTGGAGCGTTGGATTTAGCTACCGAGACGCAGTGAATCGAGGAGTACGTGAAGAGTCGTCTTTTCTGCTGCCAGGGAAGGAAGGCACGAATGACATTCCGAGTCCCCAGACAGGCAATGCCAGCTCCCGTTTCTCTCACTCTTCCACTGGCATCTCTCTCCAGCGAAATGCTTCCACTTTGGGTGCAGTCTCTTGTATTCTTCAATTGATTTTCTTCCTTTGAATCATAGCCGCAATGTTTAGATCGTAAAGATGACTCTTCTTCGAGTCAGAGCGAGTTCCAGAAAATTACCCGGAAGAAGGGAGGAACAGCAAAGGAAGTGAAGTCGGAGAAGAAGCCTTCTCTACCCTCTGCCCGACCTCCTCAGCAGTCCTCCCGTCCCTCCTCCGCATCCTCTGCCACTGCTTCGTCTGCCTCTCTTCTCTTCTCTTCTGATCATCCTGTCGATGCTCCTTCTCGTTTCGACATTCTCCATAAATTGCGAGAGAAGAAGAATGGCAACTTGCAACCAGGTTACACTGACGTTCTTTGACATTTTAATGTTATTGTTTGTATCGCTGTAATGTTAGTTATGTTGTTGTCTATTTCAGAATTGGCAGATACCGCAGCCAGGAATGGGACATACGGGTCAGGAAGGAGTCGCTGGGTGAACCAGAGCAACGGGAAGCGCGGTGGAAATGGAGCCCGATTAACTAATAACCAATCGCGACCAAATCGACGCAAGGAGCAGAACCACATCCTTCTTCTCGCTCGTCTGTTTATTCATAGTTTTCATTATATTTTAGTGCAGTATTGCTTAATGATTATTTGTAATTGTGTGCAGGAGCGTGTGTTGCGTGGTTGCTGTGGCTGAGTGAGCAGAGTCTCTCCTATGTCCTTCATCTTCTCACGGATGTCGCCTTTCAGTGCTTCGCTCTCGCAGCTCATGCGTTCGTTTCTTTTCTCCCTCCATTGAACGTTGCACAAATTGTGGATGAAGTGACGATGGTTGGATGACCGGAATAGAAATTGGAGTTCTGTTGAGTTTGCGTGAGACGGATGGCCGAGTCCGCGGTTGGTTCCGATTCTTCCTTCACTCCGCGTCCACTTCTCTCCATCAGTTCGCTCTTTCCTTCTGGAACCGAATCTCTGGTCACTCTTCTGCTCAGCTCAATTTTTCCAATACCGGACTTCAAGAAAATATCCGTCTTCCGTCAAACGGTTTTTGTTTGCTATTTAAACTTTTCTGATGAGCCTCGAATTGTCTGACAAATAGAATGTGATGTGTTTGGTCAGGGGAGGAGGCATTGGAGCGGTTGCTGTCTGTGCGATCTGAGGATGCTTACGTAGTGCTGGGAGTGAGGGAAGACGTGTCGGAGGAAGACATCCGGAGGTACTACAAGAAGCAGGCTGTCTTGGTTCATCCTGATAAGGTTCGCCCTAAGGAATACTCTTTTACTAGCACCTTCTCTGCCAAAACGGCATTTTCGGAAGCATTACCTCGATTCAGAGCCTGTGAATTAACTTTTTTTAACAGCAATATTGATAGAGCCTGCGGATTAACTTTTTTTAAACAGCACTTTTGATAGCACATCATGGTCGTGAACGGAAAAGACGGTATTGTACTTGATTTAGCTGTAAATGGGAAACGTTTTGCAGAACTCGTCGGAGGGTGCGGCTGAGGCCTTCCAAGTTCTGTCGAAGGCCTTCGAAGCTATTGGCACCTCTGAAGCCAGACGAATCTACGAAACCAATCGATTCTTGCAGAGCCCTATTGTCAGCACTCTTCACTTCCCGTCTCATACCGTATTCAGAAACAGCGGGAATTAAATGTTGCAGCATAAGGAACTGGGAGAGTTGTACTCAAAGCTGCGGGAGAAAGTTGAAGAGGCGAGGAATCGAATGGAATGCGACTGCGGGGAGAAGCACAGCCGAGTGTCCACTCCCGTTCCCCTGCATGCCGCTCGCTTCTGCAAGAAGTTAGCTCCTTTCTCATTCCTTTCTTTGAATTCAATCATTAGTTTTGAACGGCTCTGCAGATGCGGAGTTCGCCATCCAGCGAAGAATGCGGACATCTGGGCAGAGTCCCGGCTGTTCGGTCTCTTCTGGGTCTACTACGCAGCCATTGACGGAGTTGTCTATGACATCTCTGCATGGGCCACTTGCAAGGTATCTTTCTGCTTCGCTCTTTCCTCTCTCTGCCTCATATTCTCTCTCTCTCTCCCTCTCTCTCTCTCTCTCTCTCTCTCTCTCTCTCTCTCGTGTCCTGCACTCTTTCCGTCTCCGCCTTTCCTTTTCCGTTGAGGCGAACGAGCTGAAACATCTTCGAGCGGGTTCTCACCAAGTGGTGTATAGAATGCAGACAACTGGCCATGGCCGAGCGGGAGGAACTGCTCACTCCCTCCCCCCTGACTACACGACCTTCCTCAAGAAACTTGGCGATGCTCAGCGAGCTGCGGCTGCGAATGGTTTGCTGCCTTGTTTCCTTTGTTGTGAATTGATGCGAAATGACATGGTAGAACTCCGCCATCTTCTCATAATCAGGCTCTCCTTCCTCCCACGCTTCTCTGCAACCTCCGTGTGATCGGGAGGAAGACCGCCCTCGCAAGGCCAAGAGAACTTCCAAGAGGAAGTAAGAACTGGCAATCTCCATTCGCTTTGGTACCACTGTTTCCTAGTTCCATTACTTTAGGATTATTTTATTCTGTGGAACTTGTTTTTTCCGCTATTCCTTACCATTTCGTTGGTGTTCACAAACGATAAGATAGCCTTGAGGGGTCTTTCAAGGTTATTCTTTATTGTTTGTTATAGATTCTTCTATCTTTGTTGACTAGTTGGCTCACTCTCCAGTACCATCTCTCTTACGTTGGATGCAATTAATTCGTCCTAATTATAGTGCATGACTTCCGACTAGAATTAGATTTACTTTTCATTACCATGAAATCAGTCGTGACTCTCTTTAACGATACGCGGCTCCCGGTTATTGTCTTGAATGAGAAGAATTGTCTTGTCGCACGCGGTGCTGAGCAATAGTGCAGCATCTTCTTGTTGTTTCTTTGTGATTTTAGACTCGTTTATCTTCTCTCTTCCAGCACATTTATATGCCCACCACTATTTTTTCTCTTTAAGTTGTTTTCCTCCCGAATAGCTCACGGCGATGGCTGGGATTGCCTCTTATCTCCTTTCGCCTCCCTACTGTGCTTATTTTCCCTTTTGCTCCATTCTTACTCGATCCGCTGTTCTTCTCGTATTCTTCGCAGTATCAATTATCGGTTTGCTATCTGCAATTGCTATGCGAGTATATGTTGATGGTTAGCTTAACTGCCAGTGCTCTAACCGTAGTGCCCGAGGCAATTTCCCGACTTCATACCCATCTTCTATACCTTTCCCCCTACCTTCTTTTTCCCTTCCTTTTACTATCTCAGCTCAGCGTACGATTAACTGATGCTTTATTCATCTGACAGTGATTGTTAGAATAACAAGCTTTTTGAACCAGATCGCTGTTACAATACATCAGCAATGCAGTGAGAGCAGTGCTGGAGAGAAACAAGAAACTGCTAGCAGAGCCAATAGCTATTGTACTCCATTTCATTTTCTTTGAGAGCTTAGTAGGTTTGCCGGGTTGGTATTGTGAGTAGAATATATTCGCCAATTGCAAGCAACTTCCCGCTAATGGTAAAACAAAGCTAGCCTTGGAACAACTAAAGCAAATGAGCCGTGATGAAAGGTAATGAACAACTTCTGAAGTTTTCCCGTCTGAAAACAGGATGAAAATACTCCAGTACAACAGACAGAGTCCGCAAAGCTAGTTGCTTGCTAGTGGTAAAGAGAAAACAAAGATTTTTTTCATAACGGTTATATAACAGCAGAATGTGGTCACAAAAGTCACCTCGCATGTACAGGCCTACTTTCGTGGATGAGAGAACTCTACCCAGTGCTGAGGATTCTTGCGGTAGCATCCCACACCGTATCTGAATGTATAATAATGTTATATCTAGATGATAGAGAGAGAGAGAGAAGTGGGGGGCTGGAAATAGCGCCTACTTGCATGGCGGCTTGTCTGAGTCCCCTTCCGTCTTGTCCTTCTTCTCCTCAGCAACTCTTCTCTTCTTGGCAGAAGGCTGTTGGCTGCTGCCTTCCTCTTCTTCTTCCTTTCTCGTCTTCTCCTTGCTCTCTCCTTCCTTCTGTTTTCCCTCTTTCTCTCCCGCCTCACTCGCATACAGTGGTCTATCATCGCCCACTTCCTCGTCCCACGTATTCTTCACTTTCGAAGCATCAAAGAGCCGCTAAATAAAAAGAGTAAAAATACTAAATAAAAACTCTGTACCTGAGGAAAATAAACCTTGAGTTCCTGGAGAGAAGTTGCCGTCTTGACATCCTTATCACCGCGGATCCGAGTTACTCGAGGGAAACGAATGGAGATACCCCCAGCTGAGTGGCGGTCACTTCGAGAGAACTCAGCACCTTGAGGGAGAGAGAGAGAGAGAGGGAGAGAGAAAGAGAGAGAGAGAGAAAGAGAGTGGCAGAGAGAGAGAGGCAAAGAGAGAAGAAAGAGGGAGGGAGAGAGGTTCAGTAGGAAACGACGAGAAAGAATAGATGTAAAAAAGAATATTTGGAAAGAATTTGGGCGATAACAATAAAAAATTATTTATAATACCGTTTTCGGAATCTGAAATAGAAGAAATGGAGCGAGAAATGAGTACCCGTGACTTCCCAGACCGGAGCTTGTTCTGGTTCATTGACAACGACATCGGGGACGAGGCTACGATTGCATTCCAACCAGGAAGGAAGCAGATCGAAGTCCCCATTCACCTGCTTCACCTGAACACAAAGACCAGTCTACGGAATGGACGAAGAAGGAAAGACCTTGCCAGCGAGTTGCTTGTTGATGAGCTTGAGCTGGTCATCCGAGTGCCCGTTTCCGCACTTTGTGACTGTTAGATACTTCTTGGTCTTCTCGTCATAGACCCCCATGAGGAAGACGGAGAAGAGTCCTCCATGACCCCCCGTCCCGTAGTATCCTCCCAGCACAATGAGATCTGCCGTGTCTGCCATGCCTCCCTTCTCCAGGTAATCCTTCTTCACCTTCAGCCATCGTCGCTTCCCTGGCATGTAAACCGACTCGGAATCCTGTGTAAGGGAAGGTTGCTTCGCCGATCAGGTCTATCCAATCTAACGAACTTTGACAACGATGCCCTCCAGTCCCTGGTCGATTGCCTTGAGGATTAGCGTCTTCAGTGCTTTCTTATCTCCGTGCTTGATCTTCGTGACATTCGAGAACTGAATGCGATGCTTCACTTCCTTCATTTGCTTCTCCAACAACGATCGTCGCTCACGCAATGGCCTGAGAGTGGTACAAGAATCAGTCTAAGGGAGGGGATTTACTCATTGGGATACTGTGGGAATCAAAGAGCAACTTACTTTTCCATCATATTCTGGTCGTTATAAAGAAGGATATCGAAGACAAAGAGGCAGACAGACGCATCTTTGAAGTTCTCTTTCTTGTGAATACCTGAAAGTGCGAGTCTTGCAGCAGTCCAACTCAAGGAAAGAATGACCAAGGGTGCCGAATGGTAGTGGCTTCCCGCTCTGAGTGTCCACCAAGAGAACTTCACAGTCTAGAATTAGCTTGTCTCCTTTAGGAAACGCATCCAGTATTACGCCGTCGAATTGCGCAACCTGAAAAGCAATATTCAGGAAAGAAATTCGACGAAATTTGGAATCTAGAAAATGGTACCTTATAGTCCTTGAGAGGCTTGAGAGAGCGAGAGAAGAACGAGAAGCTGTCCCCGTCCTTGTGGAGCTGCACTCTCTCCCCGTCGTATTTGATCTCCGCGAACAGAGTTCCCTTGCACTTTGCCATCGCATCATCCACATTGCCACATGCTTCAGCCTGAGTTAAGTGCGAGAGAGAGAGAGAGAGAGAGAGAGAGAGAGAGAGAGAAAGAAGAGATTAACCAGCATGGGCAGAAGAGGCATGCCGACTCGGCTGGCAATTGAGAGAGTCTCTCCCTTTACTAGTCTCGCCACAATGTCCGGCAAGTCATGACAACTCTGGAATGCCTCGTACGCCGCCGGGTCGAGCCCATCCAAAATATTCTTGAGCCCGGCGTTGATCCGCAAGTCCTTCTTCACAAGGCGCAGCGCGTATTGCAGTTCCAGGCCAGAGAGGCTGAGATAAAGAGTAAGGAAGAGCCACAGCAGCAGGGGAGACAACACCGTTTGGTTACAAAGTGAAGGTGAGATTGCTGCTCTTCATCTCGTGTCAAGGACGACAGCTTCTCCAGCCAACGATCGACCTGAAGTTAAGAACAACATGAAAAAACACAAGCAATAGTGAGAGAGAGAGAGAGAGAGAGAGAGAGAGAGAGAGGAGAGAGTAAGAGAGAAAGTAAAAAAGAGCGGAACAATCCACAACCTTCTGAATGCTCCAATCAGACTTCTTCGTCGCGAAGTGCCCTCCCTTCTCGAGTGCTTCCCTCACAGTCACCGACACATCTCCACTCATTTTATATGACTCCATCACTTCTTCTTGATTTAAAGAGTACGCCTTCAATTAACAACTTCATCAATCAAATGATATACAGTGAAAATGACCGAATGACTTCATAGTTCACCACTGACATTGGAAATATGCTTGATAATCTGCTTCTCCTTGACATTGTAGACCCGTTGGTCTATTGAAGGCAGAAGAAGGCGAAGCAGTGTCAGAGTATCACCATCGTACCCCTCTTCAGCAATTCATATGAGAGAGAGAGAGAGAGACAGAGAGAGAGAGAGACAGGGACAGAGAGAGAGAGAGAGAGACAGACAGACAGACAGACAGACAAAGAGAGACAGAGAGAGAGACAGAGAGAGAGAGAGAGATAGAGAGATATCATGCATACCTTTGCGTAAGTAAGTCTCGACAGCTTTTGCCTTGTCGGAATGCTTCGGAAACTTGGCGATGACATCACATAACATGCAGAACTCAAGAAAAATAAGTAAACGGTGTGAAGCAAGAAAAGCGAGAATAAGTGAGTGAAAGAAAAAGACTGTGAGAAAGAGAATGAGAGAAAAGAAAGAGAGGACCGAGAAAGAGAGAAGAAAGAGAGGACAGAGAAAGAGAGAAAAGAGGTAGGATACGGAGATAAAGAGCGTACGCGATAGAAGGAGTTGAACTTGCTGCTTTCGTTAACATCTTGCGTGATCGTCTTTTTACTTGAGCGGGCAGCTGAATCTGCTTCCCTCTTCCTCTTCTCCTTCTCCATTTCCTCTTCTTTTCCCTTCGATGACTCCGACTTTCTCTTCCCACTCTCCTTCTCCTCGGTTGTCTTTCCCTTCTTCTGCCCACTCGGGGGAGGTTCTTCCTTCTTCTTCACAGGAGTCTTCGCCCCCTGCCAGAATATACGATAACGTGGTTCATGTCGAACAAACCCTGACCTTCTTTGCTCGAGTTTCCTCCAGCTCTTCGATTAACTTCAAAATGACATCCTTGTCCGTCTTCTCCAAATCTCCATAGCCTCAAATAAAATGAAATTAGTCTGCGTAAAATGAGAAGAAAGTGCAGAGAACCCTCAATATCTGAAGGCTCGTCGATGACTTTGGTGGTGGCACGTGCATTGTGGAAGGTCTGAAAGAGACAGGCCGGGTGGAAGTACTGCTTCATGTCGGGAGGGGGGCCGCCGTCCGGATTCTGCACGAAAGGGTTCGGAGAGATCTTCGCCAGACGCACTTCCTGCAGAGAGTCCAGACTTGAACTGTCGAATAGACAAAGAGGGGACTGACTCCTTTCGCCAGTTGCTGCTTGCATTTCTTGCATCCCGCCACTCTCTTCGCGTAGTCAGCTTGGAATCGGTTGGACGCCATGTCTAAAGTAATACTCAGTCGCTGTTCTGAAAGAGTCTCCGATCTACCAAAATACAGGACTCTCATGCAGCATTTGCCCTGGCGCTTCCAACGCCCTGAATCTCTTCACAGGCCTCAAGGTGCATACAAATTTATTAAAACCTTGCCACAATCAAAAACAACTCCTGACAAAAGCAATAAGCAAAAAAAAGAACACACACACACGTTTAGACTACCCAGATATTCACCTCGTTATATCTCCTTTATATTAATATTCGTATTAAGGTAAGATCGATGCCCTCTGATTTTGTTAAATAAATATGACTAAAGTGGAATTACTTTCGAAAGAATTCTCGGACGAGAGTTTCAGCGGCGATTCCAGGAGTAAGAGAGCCGGCCCGCACTGCCTCGTCCATCTCCTTTGAGAGAGCGGAGACTCGTGGATGTGAAGAGAAGTAACGCATGACTTCCTCCCGGATGTGATTCCACATGCAAGTGTGCATCTGAGTGCTTCTCCTCTTCAGCAGAGTGCCCGACCCTCCGATGGTCTGCCAGTACTCAGCCATCTCCGCCCACACCCGCGACACCGACTCAGCATCTTTAATCGACGACCGCAGCACCTGCAACTATTCATGGAAACCACTTTTTCTTCTCTTTCACTCACCTTAGGCTTCCATTCGGGTGCACGGGGCCGCATGTATTTGAGTGCAGAAATGTATTCAGCCTGAGCCATCTTCGCCTTGGCTTTCAATTCTCCATCGTCCTTGGTTACAACGAGAAGATCAGACATCTCCATAATGCCTCGCTTAACTCCCTTAACCAAGACTCCCTTTCATTTCAATTCTTGTTGTTTCATTCTACCTGCAGTTCATCTCCGTGTGCGGGAGACAAGAGAAGACACATCATATCACACATATCCACCACGGAGATCTCCGACTGGCCAACTCCTGAATCGAACATGTCAATAAGAGGTAAGGAGAAGGAAGACACACCAACGGTTTCGATGATAACGACATTGTAGCCCGCGCCCTCGCAGAGAATCACTGCCTCGTGAATTCCCCGAGTGACTCCTCCGAGGAAGCCACAAGTGGGAGACTGCCGAATGTAGGCCAGAGGATTACGGGACAGCTCTTGCATTCTAGTCAAGTCACCCAGCACTGAGCCTAACAAATACAGGTGTTGGAGGTACTCTTCAGCTATTTGTACCCCAAAACCCCAAAGTTTTCACAATTTTTTTTTTCTGAAACTTGGCTCAGGGGGGTTGTTTGGCACGGGGAACACGAATATAACATTCATTTTAAATTATAATGTCATTTAAACGAGTTACAGTCAGTTTTGTGGAACGTTCCCAGGCACTATGTTTCTGGCAGTGGACAGCACGAGTAACCGTCCACGCCCGTTGCTCACTTTACCAAATGTAGCGAACCTTCCCAAAACGACAAAATTGTGTGAAATGAAAGTCATATTCTTGTTCCTCGTGCCAAATAACCTTCTTTTGCGAGATTTATAACGCGATCTGAGCCAAAACTTATTTTCCACAAACTTGTTTAAATGACATTATAATTAAAAAAAGAATGTTATATTCGTGTTCCTCGTGCCAAACAACCCCCCTGAGCCAATTTTCAGAAAAAAAAAATGTTGTGAAAACTTTTGGGGTTTTGGGGTACAAATAGCTGAAGAGTACCGTGTTGGAGGCTGAAGGTTCTACGAACTATGTAAATATATAAAAAGACCTCCAGTAACAGCGGAAGTCGGATCAATCGTAAGAACGGCGACCTTCAGTCCCCGTCTCTCGGTCAACTCAGTCCCCAAGGCTTCGATGAAAGAAGACTTTCCAACGCCCGGACTTCCAGAGATTGCTGGAAAGTGCTACCTTAGCCATTATCTATAAGAAATGGAAGTTCGAACCAACGCGGAAGATGAGTGACTGGATTCCTCCTTCTTCGAATCTTCTTCTCTCCTCACGGAGCAACTCTCCTAGCAGAACATTGCCTTGTGCCCTCTTCGTGGGATGAGTTGACTCAACCAGAGTAATTGCTGAGGCGAGTGCAGCTCGTTGGCCAGCCAAGATTCCCGTCTTTAGTCGCTGCACCTACAGAAGAGACGTCTTCTTGTAAGAGAAAACAACAGGCTCACAAACCACAGGGTCTGCGGAAGTGACCCTCTCATCGAAGTGAACATGAGTGAGGTGCTCCTGCAGCCGGTCAGAGGGGACGGTCTTCCTCTCGGGACTCGATGCACTCGGACATGAAGAAACGCTCACTCTCTGCTGCCACCATCTGCTTCTCAAGCTAAACATGGGCGACTTATATTCCCCATCCAAAACTACAATAGGATAACCACCCGTCGTGAATACTTTATAAAGATCAGACCACAGACGGCGAAACAAACCGACGAAAGCAACAGCTAGAAGAAGAGAAACGCTGAAAGTGCAGAGAAGCCTGGACCACCCGCGCTTTCATTACCTCCTAGAATATCTCAATGGTCTGCACAGCAGATGTCTCCAGATAGAGCCTCCAAAGCGCCCAAGAGATTCTCACCACCTCATTTTCTTTAAGATTTCAGTGCACATTCGCGTAAAATAGGTTTTATCTCAATTACAGAAACTGGCAAGACATAATGGTGAAAGAGGAAAGGAAGAGAGCTAGAAGGAAGGGGAAGCCGCGACTCCGCGAGTGTTCTCAATAAGAAGATCCCAGTCGATTCGACTGCGGATGACCTCGGCCTCCATCCACTTCTCGTAGTTCTTCTTGAACTTCTCCCCCAACTCAACTCGCACTCCCAGCACCGCATTGGCATTCTTCTCCGTTGGCTGCCACTCCGGCCCCTCCGCCCTGCCCAGCCAGTCCTCATCGGCCCATCCGCTTGGCCCCGCCCCTTCTGGCGAAGATGGACAGCACTCGCCCTCTGCTGTAATTGTACCACTATCAGCATGTTCTCTGATCAGAGAGACAAACGGACTGAGAGCAAATGCCGGGAAGAACTTGGCGTATCTCCTGGCGTTGAATCTCTCGACTGCTGCCTTCAATTCTGCCTCAACATTGCGGAAATCCCACGATTTGGTCCGCGTGTCGTTTCCAAATGCCCAGTCGTCGCTTAATCTACAAGAGAAATGAAGCTAACCTAAGACGGAACGATCTCAAACCTGGAGAAGAATGATCTTCAGCCTGCACATGGAAAAATGCCATGTCCGAACAGGACTACCACGCTAATTTTGGGACCCGAAAAATTAAATTTTTGGCTTACCCACCTTATTTTTATTTTTCGAAAAAATATATTTACAACTTTGGCTTACTAACCCAAGCTTAGGAGGCACTCGGAGGTCTTACCCACCCACTTTTGTGGGACCCTTGGGACACATTTATTTCCGTGCTAGGGCGGAATGATCTCAAGCTTAGGGCAGAATGATCTCCATCCACCAACCGGTGCCGGACTTTGCAGTAGATCGAACTGATGACGTCCATGTTGCAGCGACGCCATTGGCGGCCGAGGAAACGGGACTGCATCTTCAGAAGCTTCAGCACGTAAACTTGGAACACAGCCTCAAACAGAAGTGCGAGAGAATGAGAGAGAGAGAGAGAAAGAGAGATAGCAGAACAAACCAGTTTAATCTTGAGGCATCTCTTGAGAATTGGAGCAGATTTAAATACAACGAGCAGCATAGTGCGTGAGTGTTTCCACTTAGTGATCTTGTTGAGAACTCGGACAAGGTTGATGGAAGAGAAGACATTCCTGCCCATACAGTATGCACCGCCACTCTCCGAGGCTACCGTAGACTCCACGTTCTCAGCTGACAGGACCGGCCACTCTTCTGCAATTATTAGAATAGCAAGATAGATAGCAGACCGAAAGGAACCTGAATTCCTGGCCCAGTGCAAGCAGACTTGAGGGAAGTTGTAGGCGTGCAACTCGTGTCTGCAGAAGGTGTTACGAGAGATAGAGAGAGAGAGGAGAGAGAGAGAGAACAGCAGGAATTACCTGCTCTGGACGTATCTGTTCATATTTTGATCCAGTAGCTTAAGAAGAAGAGGAACTCCATTGCCAAGGTGGATGTGCTGCGCAAGGAACTCGAATTCGTAGATGTGAGAGAGTCGGAAGTGCTTGAGCAGAAGGATAAGAATGGCAGACGTCGCTTTGACTAGAACCTGAAGGGAAGGCTTCTCTAGTCCATTCTCAACATTTACAGTACCTCTTTGTGTCGATTGATATCAATGGTGAG
Organism: Allodiplogaster sudhausi; assembly: GCA_945643635.1. Taxonomy (NCBI): domain Eukaryota; kingdom Metazoa; phylum Nematoda; class Chromadorea; order Rhabditida; family Diplogasteridae; genus Allodiplogaster; species Allodiplogaster sudhausi. The sequence goes on from CALZFC010000005.1 coordinate 5,036,449, forward strand.
AGTGAGAGAGTGCTCGAGGGGGCATCCTGAAGGGTGTTCCAGGGAGATCGAATTCGACAGCACATCGCTGCATTCTGTCTCCCGAGTCAAGACATCGCAGAGAATGTTCAGCGCATCGTTCTTCGCCTATTAACACTTTTTCCAATGGCTATTAAGTTCAGTTTTTAGGCACGAAAGAACAAGACTAAAATAAAGAAAACCTTAGATGAAGGTGCGGCAGCAAGAAGTACTTTGAGAAGAGCCACAACATACTGTGAGAGAGAGGGAAGCATCCAGCGGTAGACTTTCTCTTGAATACTCATCTCCACTTTCTCCTTCATTGAGAATGTGTATCGATTCAATTGAGATTCTTTCCGCATCTGCAACTTCAACTTGGTTGAAAATGGAAAGAGAATGAAAGAGAACCTGCAGATCAGCAAGCGAAGTGTAGAGATGCTTCTTGAGAGTGGCTGCACTGCCGTGGATGGAAGGCGGCAGAGCAAAGAGAGTGTCGACGTCTCCACGCAACTCGTAGTTCAAGAACTTCTGTCTGAGACGACCACCCTTTCAAGGCCCTCCCCTTCGTCTTCTCTCACCTTGCATTCTGCAAGAAAGTGTCGATGTCCTCGAGGCGAGCCTTTGTCTTCCATGGAAGTTGCAGTTGTTTCTTCCTGAGTGGGCCTGGACTGCCAGCAGTGGGAGTTCTCTCTCCACTCTCCTCGTCTCGTTCTCTCTCCTCTTCTGATGGTCGAGTGCCTTCCTCTTCTTCCAGGATGGGAGTGGTCGACCCCGAGTTCTCTCCCTCGCTCTCCAACTGCAATCTTCCTTACAATGCCTTCTCTCTCTCCAACTGCCCACCTCCTCCATTTCCCCCTGGCCCGTCTCGTCCGAAGTGCATGCGAGTTGTCTGCTCATGACAAGTCGGCTCTGCGCCCTCCTCCCCGTTGGCCCCGCCCCTCCCATGGCTCCGCCCCTCACCGCTCCTTCAGATTCACGCACTGTGCATGGCCGCATTGTCGATGCCACCTTAACATTTTCGAGTGCATTTAGAAGCTGTTAAAAAGCTGTTGAATCTGAATGTAAATACCACACAATACAGGAAATGGACGCCGGCCCAAACTTTAATGCCTTAGGGCCATGTTTGCGAAAATAAATAAGTATCAGATAGCGCAATGACTGAGGAAGCAACTACTTGAGATGAATAGACGGGAGAAATATCAGACCTCGAGAGTGTCTTCGATGGACGATAACCCCGCCGCTGCTCGCATGACTGCTTTGCTCTCTGCCAGCTGCTTCCATCCTCCCATTAGAGCCAGAAGAATCTTCCAGATAAGAAGGAGAACCTGGACAGAGTGTCATGAAGAGCCTGAGAGAGAAGAGAACAAAAACCTTGCGCATCGGGTAGTGAGGAGCCTCTCCGTTGTAGAAGGGAGGGCACATGTCGAAGAGAACCATGAGCAGGGGCTGCCCCACCCTCTCCACCGGCTCCTCTGCAATCATCACCATTACTACGAGTACACTCCATTTGCACCACCAAGTTCGGCGAGGAAAGAAGCTCGAGAAGAGGCGAGGGCGGTTCTTCTGTCGTGGGAGGAAGCGATCTTCTCGATGAGTTCGGGTCGACGGATGCATTCAACGAGGTGGCAGAGACAGCTGAGAACCACTCGCAGACATTCGTTATCCGAGAGGGTTGCAGAGCGACGACAACGACGCTCTCAACACAACAAAGGCACTTCTCACTCAGGCGAGGAAGGACTCACCATTCTCAGCCAAGTCAACATTCGAAGCACTGCGACTGTTCGAGATCGAGGATGCCTTGCTGTCCCTCCCGCAAGTACTCACTGCTTCATCCCTCACGTCGAAGGCGATTCCTAGTTCTGCCATCAACAACCCGACTAGCGCCTTAAGGTCAACTCTCCAATGAACTAAAAGGATTCTCAAGATCATTGAAGGAGAGACTGACAGAAAAGGCCCCGCACTCATAAGCGAGGTAGGCATGTGCAACGGAGCCAAGAAGACACTCCTCTTCATGGCTCCCCGTTCCTCGATCAATTGGCGAGCTGAGTCTATCCTTGTCTTCTCCTCCCTCTGCTTCATCCCCGTCTTCCGCGTAATCTAAGTATGCCCCCTGAACATACAAGAAACATTATGACATATGATGAATATAAACAGAAACCTGAAGAATGTAGAGAAGAGTACGAGCACTCTGAAGTCGAGAATCAGCATTGACGCTTTCAATCCGTGAAAAAAGGTCTTCAATCAAGCCTTTCTGCTCCGAACGAGAAAGAGAAGAAAATGGAGCACATATCTAGAAACAACAAGTACACCATTTCAAGGGTTTCATTCTCTAAATTATGAAAAAGAATTAACAAGAATAACCTTGCGTTCCTCTGCAAAGTTGCGATAACAGAAGGCATTCGCGGCAAAGTCGGGCATCTCCGAGTAAGCATATAATTCCGCCAGTTCCATAGCGAATGAATCACTGTCTTTGTATTCGTAGTCCAGCTCAGGGCAGTCATTCTAAATAAATAATTTGGACAAATTTTCAATAAAGCATGAGATGGAGAAATAAATTTAAAAAAAAAAACTCATAAACCATTTCGGAAAGCAGATCAGCAGGCTGCCTCGTTTGTGCAGTAGAAGAGTTGAGCTGCGCATTTGAATCCTTCAGCTCTTTCAACTTCGTGAGAATGGCAGTGGCGGCTCTACGCTGGGCCAAAGAAGACTCGATGGGCTCTGCCGACGGGGCCGGAGAAGGAGAACCATACACTGCAACTGGCATAGTCACAACTGGACAGAGAATGAAATTCAGAGAAAAGATGTTAGATATGATGAGGAATCGAAGAAGGTAAAATAAACCGTCATCAGCAAAGTTAGGCCGAGAAGATCGGCGGGTGGCCACTTTCTCTACTCCTTCCATCCGACTCAGCCTCCCATCACTCAGCCATCAAAGAGAAGCACAATCTTTAGCTTTGACAAATAATCTGACACGGCTGACTTAAACGTCGCCAACAACACTAAATTGTTCTTTGTATATTCCGGCCGTATTATGAAGGCATTACCATTACCTTTATGAGTTTTGTCCTTCATTCACCTTTTCATTTCTGAAAACTAAGTAAATTGAATACTGACAGTGCATCCGTTTTATTGCTGTTCTGTTGTCCGCAATCCATTCATCCTTGTAAGTATACTCAATTCATTCACACATGCTTTGCAAGTCGACATAAAATAAAACCCGAGGTATCATATATTTAATTTCCTCACAGTTGCCAAAATTGAGATGAAAATCTGCCGAGTCAGGACAAACGGAGTTACCAATGGCATGGCATGGAATGAGTTCAGACTCCAGGATTGATCCCTGCGAAGGCAGAGGGAGGGGCAGCCGTGGCTTGGTTAGTGGTTGAAGAGGACGACGCGTTCTGGCGAGACTTGAAGATCAGCAGACCGTTCAGGCCGAAGGACAGTGCTTGCAGAGTGCAGAGGGCCTCAGGGGGGGATTTATAATGCAATGAAAATAGTGCTTGAAATACTGACAAGAGAGATGATGATAAGCAGGTCGAAGAAGTAAAAGAGACCACCGAAGAGGATGACCAAGGAGATCAAGTTAGTAACAACGAAAACTGCCGAGTAGGCGAGTTCCTAAAACAATTCCAATGCAACAGACTTATATTCTCTTCATTCGGAAAACAACAAAAGCTATTTAAAAATAAAGGAATAAAAATAGAAATGAATAAAAGGGAAAAGACAAACAATAATTGGCCACTGCGGAGCGTGCACGAAGACGACAGTGTCCACGGCGTGCAAGCCAAAGACAGCAGCTGTCACTATCAACTACAGATCACAACTCACTCATTACAATAAGCATATTCATCTCTAGTAAGGCTTTTCAGTCTTCGATGGAACAAGAAGAGCAGACCTGGAGCACTGCAACGAATATCGCGTACCAGATGAAGGCGCGATAGGGACAAATCGCCACGAAGATCAAAACGAGTAGAGAAAGCAACTGAGAATGAGAAATGGATAGGTGGATGATAAGAGAAGTTTGTATTCTCAGGATGAAGAGAACTAACTAAAGTGAATGGCTTCAGCACGTGAGGCATTGTTTTCATGTCTTCCACACTCATTCTGTTCGAGCTCCTGCAAATTCCTTTTTTACACTTAAAGCAACTTAAACAAGGACATGTGGAGGGAAGGGAAGAAGAAGCCAGGCATAGGAATAGCCAGCATTTGTTGCACTGTCATCATGGCTCACCGTCTGACTTCGCTTGATTCAGGCTGGACCTACATTCCCATCTTTCTCTCTCTCTCTCTCTCTCTCTCTCTCTCTCTTTCTCTCTCTCTCTCTCCATCTGGCAAGCCTCCACAACGTTATTCAGAGTGTGCAATCGATCCTTCTCTGCTTCACAAATCATACTCTCCCTCTTCCCTGCTGATAACTCATGGCTAACAAAACGAAGCTTGCGCAGGGCCCACCTTGCTCGCTTCACATGCAATAAGCACAGTATTCTAGGGTCGAAAGAGGGATACAAAGAAAGGAAATGGAGTGATTAAGAGATAAAAGAGACCGAGAGGGAAAAGTGAGCGAGGGAGAGAGAACAAGAGAGAGAGAGAGGGAGAGAGAACAAGAGAGAGAGAGAGAGAGAGAGAGAGAGAGGGAGAGAGAAGCAATGGCTTCTCCTCATTGCTAGGATACGAGATTTTATTAATCAACCACTATTCGCAATGTAATGCTTGCCTTCTTGTGCAAAAGGAGACATGTTGGTTAGCATAAATCCGCAGAACATAAATATAACTACAAGTCATCAGTGGATATAATATAGCCCGAAATATTGAAAATATAAAGTATTATTATTGTTTTCGCTAAACAAGTTAACTTTTTCCACATGATCCCCCGGAAAAGTTTCAACAGTAGTTCACATTTTCTTGAGAAAAAAGTCTACAGAAAAAGCATTGAAACATAATTCATCTGTCTCTGTTTAGTGAAGGGCGGAGATTTCAATTCTTCCAGGAACAGCAAAGCAATCTTTTTAGGTATTTCTAATATGGAAAATCGAATGGAGAGGGTCTGGGTGTATGGAAATGCGTTTTCTGTTTTATACACAGGGTTGTGCATGTGAAGTGGCAGTTATTGAGGTTGGTGCCCGTTTTGCCTCACCACGCGGATATTAAAAATAAATTTGAAGCAAAAAGTAATTTGTGGCAGAAAAAAAAAGTAAAATTTAGGACGAAAAATAGTTTGTGGCTTGAAAACCGCTCTTTTTATGTTTCATGTGTAAGTCGATTTCAAGGTATTAATCTCCATCAATCCTTGTTAGCATTCAATACCGAGTCCATATTTAAAACATGATGTATTTGAAAGACCATTTCAAACTCTATTACTTCACATAGATTTAGTTTGCATGTGGTTCAAAATGCATAAATAACACCTCATCAAACTTTTTAAAAACATTGGTAGGCTAACCATAATATATTTTATTGCCCAAGACGTTTCAGACTCATGAGATATGCTGCTAAAGGTTAATTTTTAACCTAATTATGTTTAGTTGTCATCCAAATTACTTTTCCAAATCTTACTCCGGATCGTGTCCCGAACGAGAAGCGAGGAAGTGAACACGTGATGTATGTGGCAGGTGTGTGGGGTCGACTCTGGAGCTAGAAGTCACGGGTTCGAATCCGCTTGTAAGCAACTTTTTGCCCACACAAGCTTTTGCCGGGTCATATTAGCCTTGTTGCTCCTAATACATACATGAATACAAAGATATTATACATGCATACATATGTATGTATTTATAGGCGTCTTTGTTATCATATCTACATACATATCTGTGGTGGTATTCCTTCCCTTTATAATTCTTGAAATTGGACTGCACATTCTGTTAATTCTCTTTCTGTTTGGTCATATATTGACTTGGTAATTTTCCCTTTCTGTGGTCTTTTTTTTTATAAAAAAAGGATAGAGTGGCAAAATAATTTCTGGAATTAAAAATCACTTTTATTCTATTTTCCCAATATTTATTTGTTCTAGCCCTATCTGTGTTTCTCTCTCTCTCTCTCTCTCTCTCTCTCTCTCTTTCTCTCTGTCGCTCTATATATATATATATATATATATATATATATATATATATATATATATATATATATATATATATATATATATAATCTTTCCCTCTCTCTTTTCCTATCTCCCATTTCAATCTCAATTATGCTCTCACCTCCTTTGTCGTTTCGAGCATAACCTACGTTTCAAACTCTACCCTCTCCCGCCTTCGTGTTCTTTCCTTCTCTCTCTCTCTCTCTTCCTTTCTCTCTCTCTCTCTCTCTCTCTCTCTCTCTCTCTTCCTTTCTTCTGTTGCTCTGCTACACCATTCTAGTACAGATACGGTTTATTAGGTGGTATTTACGGTACGTGAGTTACTGCCAGGTTACTATAACAATTGGCTTCTTCTCCTTATAAAATGACAATGCATGCTTCTATAAATATGACATTAAAACTTCTTCTGTAGATCATGAAATAAAAGATTGCTTCTATACATCATAAGATTAAAACCTTGTACTTTCTAAAACGTTCCTATACAGTTATACTGCTTCTGTATGTCTTGAAATAAAAACGAAAACGTGTCTATTCATTCAATAATGATGAAATTCATACGTCCTTAATTACATGGTATATCCTTACACTGCTTTCCCGAAATGGAGGGTACATCTTCAATGAATCACGGCCATTCAGCCCATAATAAAACCGTTCATCACTATGCATTGAATCATGGCAACGGGTAAGTGGGCGGAGCCTGCCTGTACGCAGCCAAAATCGCATTTTTTTATGCGCGAAATTCCAATGCGGGAAATTCAAAGCTGGTTCGGGGCCGTCGGTTATCATAGGACCGCGTTTTGTCAGTTGCTAAAAGTTACCATACCACGGCAGCATTGGCTCAAGCAACCGCGGTTACGCGTTGCGGTCTTTTCAAGGAGCTGCGTATTGGCGTGACCATTTTTGATGACCGGGTTTGAATGGGCGTGTGAATGGGTATAGTCCTTGTTCGGACTTCCATCCTCCAGCTTTCATGATCTGCAGAGATGACTTTCCCGCTCTTGCTGCTGCTGAAGCTGCGCCTCCTCTCATCGAATGGGTGGTTAGAGATGTCCGTAGTCCGGCCTTGATAATGAGCTTCTTGATGTCGCTGGCCGCTGCTGTGGTTGAGATGTGTCTCTGCAGGTTGTTCAGGTTGGGAAAAATAAATCTCGCGTTGGTAGATGGTATTTCTCTTTTCCAGTTTTGCCAAATTTCTTGTAACAGTGGAGATTCCGTCAGATTGATATGTGCCTTCCTACCCTTTCCTTCTTGGTCTGTTTTCGACCTTTTAATGCGAAGGGATAAGTTACCGTTCTTTTCCTCGATTCCATCCCATTCCAGAGCTACTGCTTCCGCAATTCTGAGGAAGCCTCCATACTGTAGGCCTGTTACCAGAGCTGCTCTCTTCTCTCGTAGATCTCCACTTCCTCCTTCCAATATTAGCCGTTGTAGTTCCTTTTCCTCGATCTTCTCCCGGTGCTTTTCTGGTCTGCTTCGCTTAGCTGATTCCATAATTGCTTTCTGAATGATGCTAATCCTGCTTTGATTGCCTAGGAAGAACCTTACTCCAGCTGAGTGTACTGCTAAGGCGCTATGACCGACCTGTCTTGCCTTTTCTAGGAGATGCATTGACAGGGTTGCTTCTTCTTCTTCTGGTAATCCGTTCTCCTGAGCGAATGTGCGGAACTCATCGATGCTTCTCGTGTATGTGGCAATAGTAGCTGCTGCTTTGCTCTCCAGTATTTTCTCCTCTGCTCTCTTCCTTATCCCTCCTCTTCCTGCCGTTCTCGATGCTTTCTCCAATTCTTCCAATTCTGTCTTCACTCTTCCTCCTGTAAAAATGATATTCCTATGGGCGGGTGGGAGGGTCTAACTTCCTCCTAAAAATCTCCTTTAACAACAAACAAACAAACACTTCTGGCAGTAAAACTTCCGTAGAATGCCCTTCTTATGTCTTTCCCGCTCTCTTGCATTTTCTTCTTACCGTACTTTTCTCGCTAAACCCTTCGGCGGGAGAGTCTATCGTTTGAAACTCCATTTATGCTCTCACCTCCTTTGTCGTTTCGAGCATAACCTACGTTTCAAACTCTACCCTCTCCCGCCTTCGTGTTCTTTCCTTCTCTCTCTCTCTCTTCCTTTCTCTCTCTCTCTCTCTTCCTTTCTTCTGTTGCTCTGCTACACCATGCTAGTACAGATACGGTTTATTAGGTGTAGACTGTCAGAGCCGCGAGGACTTGTGTGCATCGAATCTAACGAGCAGAAAAGGGAATCTATTGCCTTCTGATTCAAACGCTCCTGAGGATGTGGAGGGGATGAATAGCTGTGACCCTGTTTTTCCCAGTCTATCTTCCTTAACTAACTCGGCCCGTTGCCCCTCTTTCTTTAGCCTGCTAAATACGGGTTGTGCTGGCCCCCATGGAACCCCCAGTATCCCGAAAGCTTCATACTTGATCATCCCCTCAATTGTTTTTGTAATGAGTGATGTGTGTGGGACTAACCAAAGCGGCTATCCTCTTTACAGCTCTGGATTGCTGAAGGCGCCCACCGTAACTGCACCGGGTAGGCATCTTGGTGACACGAAGATGGCGTGCTTGTTGTTTCTGTTGTCTGTGAAGAGGTCCCTGCTCGTCTCTCCCATCTCTTCCGAGATCCGTCTAAACCATCTGTTGTTAATGTCCCAGTCATCCAAGTCTGACAATCTGCTTGCCCTATCTGCCTCTTTGTTCTGTTTTCTGGTAATCCCAACCAGAAACCATTTTTGATTTTTGTGACTTCTGTCTCTGACGTGCACCTGTAGGCAAATGATTCTTTGAAAGCCCTAGCTTGTGCTCTTTCCTTATCTCTCTCTTCTCGAACACAGTTCCTATCCCCTTACCTGATGCGTCCGTGCGTAGTTCTGTTTCTGGCACGAACTCTTCCCTCAGTTGTGTGCTTGGACCTTGTTGTAGCCGCTCTTTTCGCCTCTCCAGCTCCTTTCTCTCGTCGCCTTCCAATCTTCTCCTCTTCTCACCTCTTTCTTCCATCTCTGCAATGACGCTTCTTATCACTCTGGTGTTTCTCACGCCTTCTTCTTTTAGCACGGCGTGCATCGAGACTACTCAGCCTACTAGCTATCTCCTATCCCTCTTGTAGGGAAAGGCCATCCCTCTCAGGGAGTCAATGAGCATTACACCGCCTAGCAGTCTTCTATCCCTCTTGTAGGGATAGGCCATCCCTCTCAGGGAGTCAATGAGCTCGCTAGCTCTGTCTATTCTATGTTTCGCCACTCTGGCTTTGTCCTCTACTAGGTCTAATTCGTAGCTATGTCAAAGCAACACATGAAGCCCCTTACGGGAATTGTTTCTAACCAAATCTTCTAACTTAAATTTTTCCTTCAGCATTAATCTAATCAAGTCCGACACGTCCATGACCCAACGTTTATTACCTTCTCTGCCTGTCGTCACCGATAGCTGTGCCATCCACCCCTTCTCTCTCGCTGTCTTTATCGCTCCTCTTCTCTCCACTTCTCCAATTCTTCTCTCCAGAACTCGCTCTCTCTCTTCGCTGACTGCTTGCTGTTCTCTGTAATTAGCAAGGTCTCTTAAAACTCGGCTGCCATTGGCAACCGATAACCCTTTTAACAACGAACCACTCTTAATGTTGGTTGGGCCGGCGGATGGACTTGCACTCGTTTGCGTAGTGGCCGTAGCCACCGCAGTTGTAGCAGGCCCCACCCGAAGGCGCTCTCTGGCTTGGTCTGATCCAGGTAGATCTCCACTTGTCCTCACGTAAGGGAGGGGCAGAGGAGAAAGCGACTGCATTCTCCAGCATCCCTTCCATCCTGTCCATTCTTCTCTCCACTACGTCATGGGCTGGGGAGGGGCGACGCGTGAAACCCACCCCCGAGAGAAAGGGATTCGGCTCGAATCGACGCTTTTTCGCAGTGACTGGAGCCGCTGCTGCCTTGTCTATGAGGAAGCGCTCGACCACCTTCCCTGCTTCTCCTGTTCCTTCGATATCCAGCTTGGTTGCTTGATCTACCCTTTCGAAGATGGCTGGGTCGTCGTCTGCCACTGTGAGGATGAGGTTGCGCCCCTTCAGTTCTTGTTTTGCCTTGCCGACCAAGCTCCATGCCTCTTCTCCTGTGGCTGCTGCCTCCGCATCCTCCAGCAGTTTCATGACTCCCTCATTAAAGCTGACCTGCGCCTCGTACGCTTTCTTCTTCAGTAGCGCACGAGGCGTATCGCTTCCGGTCGCTGCGGAGGGGGAGGAGGGCCAATCGCAGCCCTGAGCTGATCCATCCACTCCGCTGGCATCGTTGCTGGCAGGACGGGTGCCGGAGGCACCCTCTTCTCTCCTCCTCTCGGTGCCGGGTCTCCCGCCGTTCCGTTTCCTCCTCCTTCTGCCCCTCCATTTTCTTCGTCCATTTTCCTGTAACTCCTTAACATAAACTCGGTTAAACAGTAATTATAACATCTAACTTCCTCCTAAAAATCTCCTTTAACAACAAACAAACAAACACTTCTGGCAGTAAAACTTCCGTAGAATGCCCTTCTTATGTCTTTCCCGCTCTCTTGCATTTTCTTCTTACCGTACTTTTCTCGCTAAGACCCTTCGGCGGGAGAGTCTATCGTTTGAAACTCCATTTATACAATGTAGCCGATGATGCATCGTCTACATGTCTCCAGACGGAATGAAAGAACGACTGAAAGAATACATTAAGAAGAGAGTGGATAGAGCGTCGAATGTTGAGGAAGCCGGGAAAAAACGAGAGAGAGAGAGAGAGAGAGAGAGAGAGAGAGAGAGAGAGTGGGAGAGAGAAGAGAGAGAGTGAGAGAGAGAGAGAAGAGAAAGAGAAAGAGAGAAAGGGAAGACGTGGAAGACTTATAGAAGTCGCTAAAATGAGACTTTCAAGAGTGTAAGGAGGAAAGAGAGAGGAGAGAGAGAGAGAAAGGGAAAACGTGGACGACTTATAGAAGTCTCTGAAATGAGACTTTCAAGAGTGTGAGAAAGAAATTGCAAAAAGAAGAGAACGGAAGGGCAACGTCGATGCTTTGCTTCTGAACACAGTGCTTAGTATTAAAGTGTAAACGGGAAAGAGGGAGAGAGAGAGAGAGACAGAGAGAGACAGAGAGAGAAAGAAAGGAATTGAGAGGGACATAGATTAAAAGAAAGTGAGAGAAAGAGAGAGAGAGAGAGAGAGAGAGAGAGAGAGTAAAAGAAAGTGAGTGAGGGAGTAAAAGAAAGAGAGAGAGAGAGAGAGAGAGAGAGAGAGAGAGAGAAAAGAAGGAGAGCAAGAGAGAGAGAGAGAGAAAAGAAGGAGAGCAAGAGAGAGAGAGAGACAGAGTGAGTGAGGGAGAGTGAGAGAGAGAGATAGCGGAAAGCCAGCTCGGGGATGAGAGGAAGAGCAGAGAGAAGAAATAGATGGCATGGGATTCCCCCATCCCGCCAAAGGGACAAACATACAAAAAGAAAGTGTGAGAGCTAGCGTGAGAGCAGAAAGGGGAGCCCTCAGCGTGCGTCAGACGGGCAGAGAGGGCTTCCCCCACTCGACATTTAGTTTAATGCTCTTTGAAAAGCGGATAAGAAACGTTGATTGAAGAGGCTTGAATGGAAGATAAAGAGAAGAGAGTGAGGAGAGCAGTTGGGAGAGAGAGGGAGAGAGAAAGAGAGAGAGAGAGAGAGAGAGAGAGAGAGAGAGAGAGAAAGAGGTGGCTGTCCTCTTTCATCTCCCCCTCTGTCTGCCTCTCCGTTGTAGTCCAAATCTTTTCTAACTCTTTCGTTCACCCAAATTATGTCTTTTTCATCCAATTCATTTGCACATTCTGTTCCTTTGAATTTGTGTATATTGTTTCTCATGAATTGTCTTTGTTCTCTGCCTCTTAAGAAGAACTGAGCACTCCGGATCCTCTTATTCAATCTTCACTAACTGTCTGTGACTATCTCATCCGCTGTTCCCTTCTCTTTTACTCTCTCCATTTCAATCTCAAATGACTAGTTCTGTCAATCTCTTTATTTTTCAATATGACGGCACCTTCTTCAAGTTTGACTCGGCGGTGTGAAATTGAGCGATTAAATCGAAGTCATTCTAGACACTTCTTGGGGATTTAAAAGAGAAGGGAAAGTTGTGATTGTTCGACCTTGTTTGGCTACAGCCAAACAGTAGTGAGGGATTTCACTAATATATGGAAAACTCTGAAAGGACGACTAATCGCTTAAAATTGTTATTTTATTTTATTTTTTGCTATTAGTATCCTTAGATATATACATACAAGATTGCCGTCGTTGATGTTAACAATAAAAAATATCTTGAAAAGCTATAAAAAAAATACTCGTGTGTAAGGGAGGAATGCGAAAACTCTTCATGAAATATTGAATGATGAATACCAGGGAATGGATGAAGAGCGTGAGAGATAATGGAAGACAGGGAGAAGGGTGCCTGAGATAAGAAAAGTAATGAATTACGTCGAATTCGTTATTTAAAGAAAGGCTAAATGGTAATCTTCAATGGATTCTCTCCGACTCGTGCAAAAGCCCCTTCTTCAGTTTCTTCAAGCGACTTGGTTAGTTTCTCCCATTAAGAACACAATTCAAGCTCTTCCATACAGCAGTCACAACTATGCGGGATCGATCAAATCTCCTTCCTTTTTTCGTTTATCACGCAACTTTCTCTACTCTTTCACTACCTATCCGCCCTCTTTTTCCATCGCTAACTCCTTTCTCTCACCTTCGTTCTGCCTACCTAAATATATTTTCTTCACTTTCTCTATACTTCCTTTATTAACACCCCTTAATAATCCTCTCTTTCCCTCTGCGTATCTCCAATGTCTATGACCCTCACACAGTCGTTTCACGCCAATCTCTAACTGGCAGTAGCGGAAAGAACATTACTGAATGAGAGAACCAAGATGAAAACTAAGGAATAGACGAATATCCCGTAGTGACGTGTCTTAACAGTTCCTTCTCACACCTTTGGTCATGTCCTTTCACCTCCCAATTTCAGAAGAACTTCCATGCAAGTAGTGCGCAGACCACGTTTCTTTCAGAAACTGGATCAGATTGATCATTTTACTACGCTGTAAATGCATCTATTGGACTTTTTTATTTCACTATTATGCAACGGATAAATTTTCGTTTTTCTTTATTGAAGATCATGAGTTGTAGAAACAGAAGCTAAAAGTGATGTACATTTGTCATGGGTATTTCTAATTGCAAGGTTTCACAAATGTGATGAAAGAAAAGTTATGGCGGCGCGACTTTCATTCTTCCCTCATTTGCATTTTCTATCTTTCGAAGAGCCATCTAAAAATAGCTGAAAGAATGTGCATCTACAAAGATTGCCACTGCATATCAAATTCTCACTGTAAGATTCCTCTTCACTTTAACTGCCCTAGCCCTTCAAATGATAGCGAGACAAAGGAAGTCTCCCTTTTCCATTGCCCCCTCCACTCTCCTTTCCCTCACATCTGTACAGTTCAGTTCTGTCCTTGTCCATTGCTCAATCCGTTTAGTTTATTTCCATGCCTCCTTTTAGAGCACTCCATTTTCTCTCTCTCTCCCTTTCTGTCTCTCTCTCTCTCTCTCTTTCCATCTTACTCTCTCTCCAACTCTATCTCTAACTCCCCTCCTTCTCTCACTCCTTCTCTCTTACCCAATCTCTCTCTTTAACTGCCCCTCGTTATCTCCCTCTCTCCCTCTCTCTTTCTCTATCTTACTAATTTTCTATCAAGTCTTCAGTGTGACAGGACTCGAGATCACCGAAGCATGTCCACTGCGCATACAGGCAAATGTTGTGAAAAGTTGGGCTGGCTAGCAAAATAGAGCAGAACGTTGATTTCAGGGGAAAGAAGCGAGAGAAGTGAGAGATGGAGAGAGAGGGATAGAATGAGAAAGTTATAGAGGTAGAGAATGAAAGAGAGTGATAGCTTACGGAGAGATCAAAAGCAAGGAGAACATTGAGAATTGGTGAAAAGGAGAAGAGACTCTGAATCACTGAACGAGGTTACTGTGGGAACATTTCTACCAGGTCATGTGGGGTAAGAATGATTGCTGCAGAACTCAGTGACATCGTCGATGGAGAAATGAGCTAGAGGGGAAATGGCTGGCAGGAGTGCTAATCCTGCAACTATAGAAGAGAGAGACGAAGATATAAGGTGAGAGGAGAGATGGAGAGAAAGAGAGAGACAGAGAGTGTGAGAGAGCAAGAGAGACAGAGAATGTGTTGCCGCGTGTAAGTAGTGGACTGTATTTATTTCCCTCACTTCCCTCTTCCTCCCCCATTGGACGTTCTGTCCCTACTTTCTTCTCCAACTCATTCTCTTTTTTTCTCTCTTTTGCTTGTCTTCCTCCTGCTACCGCACCGACGATTTCCATAACAGGAATCTTGTCTCCCCTGCCTTTTCACTCACACCTCACGTTCTCTGCCTCTGGAGCACTTACTTGACTCTGGCCCTCTCATGACTTTCGCCCCCTCTTTCCTCTCCCATCCTCCTGATCTCTTCTCTCTCATCTCGCTCTCCCTCTACTTCCTTTCTCAACTCATTTGACTACCATTATTCTTTCTAACCCTCTGCTCCTTTCCTGCCTTTCCATTCTCTCTTCAGTAGTGGCGAGACTTGTCATTCGCTCCTCTTTGCTCATACTTTACTAGCAGAACATCATTTCATGCGCATTGATAGATCAAAATTGGTAGCTGAAAGTAAGCGATTGGTTATATTTCTTTCCCGCATTCTATCCCAGTTCATGCAATGAATTTCACATTTTTGAATGAAATGTACAAATTGTACTTCAGATAAGAAGGTGCAAGAAGAGGAGTCGACAGGAAAGTGAAAGAAGAGAGAAAGAGAGGGAGGGAGAGGGCAGAGAAGTCAGAGATGGCTGGGAAGCAGAAGGCCAGCGTGGCCAACTCGGTGGTGCTGGGCGGGCAGGAGGACACCGAACGGGGCCAGTGGACCGGCCGGTTCGACTTCTTGATGAGCATGGTTGCATACGCTGTCGGACTCGGTTAGTGTTTCCCGTCGAGAGCGTTATTCAGACTTCTAAGCAGAACCCAATTTTTTCTTGCCTCTGTGAAAGAAAAAAAATTATATTAGACTTCAAAACAAAACAAAAAATTTAACTGCCTTTTTAGAGTCCAGTCAAACCACGCTATTGCCATGCTTCATTTTAAATCACAACCAGTTGTGCCTCTCTCTCTCTCTCCCTATCTCTCTTCGGCTTTTCTCTTTCTACCTCTTTGGAACACACACAAGCAAACAAATACTACATAGATGTGGTCATTGTATGTACTTATATAGATGCATATTATGTACGTACACGCATTCCCTTTCATTGTCCTTCCAACACCTTTTTCATGTCTTCCTTTATCTCTCCATTTCTCTTCTACAAGCCATGCTATCTACATACATATATGTAAATTTTTATATATTTCATATCTTGTGTGCATTCATTTTCCATCCTTTTACTTTCTTGATCCTTCATATTCTCTCTCTCTCCTCTCTCTCTCTCTCTCTCTCTCTATCTCTTTCTCTATCTCCTTCTGTTTCCATCTCTATCTTTACCTTTGTTTCTCTCCGAATTCCTCCGCCATACATAATTAGTAGTCACTTGAATGTTATTGATGCGCTCTCAGTTCTTATCATGTCTCCACTACCAGAAATGTCGCTTTACTAATGCATCAGCAATTTGTCTGCCATGAAATCTCTGATTCCCAAGTTTCCTTTCTCACTTTCTCCCTGTGCTTTATCTCTTCAATCTTTCAACTCACTTTTATTCTGTCTTTCAATCTTTCTTTCAACTCTTTCCTCAGGATATCGTGCCCCTGGGATTCCCTTGAATTGTTTCGTTCTTTCTCTCTGCGTTGCTGTCTCACATCAACACGTGATTTCTATCCAAAGACCACAGAAGAGGAAACGGAGAATGCCCTTGTTTCTTTTCTTTGCTTTTCTCTCCTCTTCCCTTCTTTTCTTCACTTCTCTTCTCCTCTTTTCTCTTCTGTCCTTTTTCATTCTTTTTTCTTGTCTCT
>CALZFC010000005.1:5055000-5165000 GCA_945643635.1 Allodiplogaster sudhausi
TGTGTCTGTCTGTCGCTCTCTCTCAGTCTCCCCTCCCTTTGAACTCACCCTCTCACTCACTCCCTCTCTTTCTCTCCCTTTCTCATTATCTCTTTCTCTCTCTCTCTCTCTCTCACTCTCTCACTCACTACTCTCTCTCTTTCTCTCTCTCTCTCTGCTTCTCTCTCAGCCTCCTCTCCCTTCTCAATCACTCTCTCTCTCTTCTCTCAGTCATCTCTCTCTCTTCTCACTCACTCCTTCTCTTTGTCTTTCTCTATGTATCTCTATGTATGTCTCCATATCTCTCTCTCTGCCTCTCTTCTCTCACATCTCCTCTCCCTTCTCACTCTCTCTAGGTCTCTCTCTATGTCTCCCTCTCTCCCAGTCTCCTCTTCCTTCTCAAACACTCCCTCTCTCTCTCTCTCTCTCTCTCTCTCTCTCTCTCTCTCTCTCTCTTGCACAATCTGCTTGCAGGAATGACAAGGCGTGTGTGAGTGGATCAGAGAACGCGACCCATCTGCTGTCGATTACGCGAAGGCTGAAGGCCCAGGGACTGGACACGCAAACTTCCGTGGAACAGTTCTGGGAGTAAGTTCATATTGACATCCTCCCTCTGTAACCATCCCTCTTGCAGAAAGCGCGTCCTGTACCAAACTGCCTCCATTGACGATTTCGGGGGCATCCAATGGGAGCTCCTTGCCATCATGTTCTTTGCTTGGATTGTTATCTACTTTGCACTCTGGAAGGGAATCACTCAAGCTAGCAAGGTGGGAGAGAGACAGACACAGAGGATAATAGACCGAGAGAGAGAGAGAGAGAGAGAGAGAGAGAGAGGAATGGAAGCGGTGGAAGGAGGAAGTGAGAAATATGTAGTGAAGGGAGGGCGCGTGAGAGATATGAAGGAGTGGTTAAAAAAAGAAGAGCTTCTCTTTAGGTTGGGTTTATTACTAGTAATGCTTTGAACGTAGAGAAATGAGAAAGGTAGAGTAAGGCTGTGGGAGAAGAAGTTGTAGAGAGGAGGGGGAATTGAAAGGTCGGATGGAGATAGCTGATGAAATACAGAAGAGAGGAGCGGAATGACTGAGAGTAGAGATAAAGAGTGCCCCTGGTAGTTCGTCTACTTCTGCGCTCTCTTCCCGTACTTCCTACTCTTCGTCCTTCTCGTGCGTGGGCTGACTCTGCCGGGGGCCTTCACTGGCATCTCTTTCTATCTCACACCAAACATCACTAAACTGGCAGACACGACAGTCTGGAAGGATGCTGGCACTCAAGTTCGCTTTCTTCTCTCTCTCTCTCTCTCTCTCTCTCTCTCTCTTCTCTCTTTATTTCTCTTTTTTATTCCTCCTTGCTAAGGTCTTCTATTCATATGGAGTCGGCTTCGGAACTTTGATTGCTCTAGGGTCGCACAACAAATTCAACCATAACTGCTTCAGGTAGAGAGGGAGTGACAGGGAAAAGATTAAAATAAAGGAAAGGAGGAAGAGAGGGGGAGAGAGGGAGAGAGAGACAAGTAGAGTAAAATATGGAGCGAGAGAGAGAGAGAGAGAGAGATGTGTGTGCAGAGACGGGGTGACGATGTGCTTCATCAATGGCTCGACGAGTATTTTGGCTGGCTTCGCAGTCTTCTCCATCCTCGGTTACATGTCCGTCGTGGCCAACAAGGACATCGCAGAGATCGTGAAGCCTGGTCTTTCTTCTTCTCCGTCTGATAACTGCCAATTACACTTATCCCAGGTGTCGGTCTCGCCTTCCTCGCATACCCAGAGGTGGCCAGTCGCTTGCCTCTCAAGCAGCTGTGGGCGTTCCTCTTCTTCCTCATGATCACTATTCTTGGCTTGGACAGTCAGGTTTGGATGACATAGTGGGGGATAGATAGAGAGAGATGGAGAGAGAGAAAGCGAGGGATCTGACAAGAGATGGCTTCAGGTGTGCATGGTAGAGGGACTCTTCACTGCCTTGGAAGATGCCTTCCCAGTGCTGCGAAGACATAAAAAAGTGGCGTTGGCGGCAACTTGTTTCTTCTTCTTCCTGCTTGGCATTCCAATGGTGACCTATGTTAGTGCGCTTAAAGTTACATTGTCTCTATCTCTCACCCTCACTATCCATTTATTTCTCTCTTTCTCTCTATTCTCTCTTTCTCTCTCTTTTCTCACAATTCATTTCTTGTTCCCTTTCTCTGTCTATCCTCTCTCACTCTCATTCTCCCTCACTATCTCTTTTCCTATCACTCTCAGTCGGGTGCCCACTGGCTGGCCCTGGTAGATGCCTACGGTGCCTCTGGCTATGCTCTTCTCTTTGTGGTGTTCTTCGAGGTGGTCGGTCTCTCGTGGGGCTTCGGTGCGTCCTGTTCATCTCCATCCCTTTAACTTTTCACAATTATCTTCTTGCCAGGCGCTGAAAAAATTCGATCGGCCATGGAAGAAATGACTGGAATCCGTCTGTGGAACATCTGGATTTATCTCTGGAAGTACACGGCTCCACTCACCAGCGTGGTCAGAGAATTGTCAAGACATCCTTGTTTATAAATCGAAGCCTTCCGATTGCAGTTGCTGTTCCTATTCTGTGTTGTGTATTACAAGCCGATCTTCTACTCATCGGGTGAGCCATATCCCCTCTGGGCAAACATCTTCGGATTCTTCTTATCCTCTTGCTCGATGCTCTCCATCCCACTCTATGCTATCTACCATCTACTCACTCAGAACACGCATCTCTCCTTCAAGGAGGTAAGTTCATTCAGCAGGGGTGGACGGTCAAAAGATGATTGCAGAGAGTTCTCCGTGGAATGCGCCCTCCTGACATCATCTCAGCCCGTGCTGTAGAGGGGAAGACACCCGAAGAGATGAAGTTCCTTCCAGGCAGCAAAGCTTGAAGAGACAAGGAGTCCCTCCATTCCTAGTTCTTCGATATTCGAATCAACCAACACGCACAATATTATTCGCTTTCTACTCTTTCATTGACTTGAGTGTGCAGCTATTCTTCAATGTATTCTCCTCCACAAACCACCTCCATATCACCAGCGAGGCTGCTCATCGCGGACCTCCTCCCGCCTTTTCATTGTCTGAAACGTATCACCTGCGATATTTTAATTCCATTCATTATATAGATTCATGAAGACAATTTGTGCAATTGTTAGAGCCGAATATTTAACCCCATTCCATGCAAATTCACTTTACCATTCATTCGATTTTGTTTATATATACTTATGCACATCTATTGTAAGAAACACGAGACGATATAATGAGAAGAAGAAAGGAGTAAAAGACGCGAAAAACAAACAAGATGACTGTGAATCTCTTCCATTCACTGCACTCAATTATATCCCAATCTGGAAGTGGGCAGAGAGGGAACGGCAGAGGAGAAGAAGACTGCTCCACAACAGGGACACGCCTCACAGAACAACATATAATAGTTGCACTCCCCTCTTGTCCGCCACTCTACTTTCCATCATTTCACTATAAAGGCAAAGAGTCAAGGGCGATAGACGCACTCTGATCCTCTTTCCATTCTGCACCACTAAGCATTGACATATAGACACACCGGCATCTGCTTTCAGGACAAGGGAGAAGGACTTCTCTCTACTCAAGAATGATAGATAGGTTCATGAACAATGATACAGCGAGGAAAAAGGATGAAATACCTAGAGAAAAAAAAGATTACATGGTGTTGGCAAGGGAGAAGAAGAGAACTTCCTTTTTTCCTTGCTTTTGCTTGAACTGATGAGGCTCAATCTTCTTGAGAATCGCAGCGAGGCGACTCACAACTTCCTCCTTCTTCAGGTCAGCACCGCAACGACTCTTCATCTTCGATAACAGCTCCTGCGAGCAATCACATTCATCTTACATTTTCATAACTGGATGCAGATTCGCTCTCTCGCTCTCTCGTCCTCTCCTTCTCTCTCTCTCTCTCGCTCTCTCCTTCTCTCTCTCTCTACTCTAACCTTGGTGGTGTGTGGTTTAGAACGGAGAAGCTTGCGAACGATTTCCTCGGATAGCTCGTCCTTGTTAGCGGGAGTGTTGGTGGTTGGCTGAGTCTTGGCCTTCTTGGCATCGGCCTCTCCAGCTTCCGAGACAGCCGCCCTCTTCCTCTGTACGGCCTCGACCACTGCAGCTGCTCCCGTGGCAGACGAAGATGGAGAAGAGGATGTTCCCCCTTCCTTCTTCGGCATCAACACTACCGAGTCAATCTTCTCCTTGTCCGAGTCTTCCGAGTCACTGCCAGAGGAGTCTGAACAACAATCATTCAAGTCTAAAAGCACACATCAGTTCCCTTACATTAATTAGAAGAAATACGGTACATGATGGTAACAGAAACAGACCTCTTTCCTCGATGTCGATATTTTTCTTCTTTTCTTCGTCGTCCTTCTTGTTTAGCACCTTCTTTTCTGAAAGCATGGACAGTTACAGCGAAAGGAAGTTAGAAAGAAAAAAGACATTTCTGCCATCAAATAAGGTGAAAAATTGAAATAATAATGAAAATAAAGAAAGAAGTGCAAAGACCAAGATCGTCGTCATCACTACTCTCATCGTCGCTGTTCATCATCTTCTTCAGCCCATCCTCATCTCCCACAGCAACCAGAGCCTTCTCCACCTTCTCCTCCATCGGAACATCTTCGCGGCTAAACAACACTTTTAGTAAGTTCGACTGCTATCATGCACCTCCTCGCATCTCCACCTCGAACTGTCTCAATAAGATCCTTTTTAACCTCCCTTTCTAGACGCATTATTCATCAAGATCTCAACAAATGAACTGCCACCTTTTAGTGCAAGGATGGTATCAGAAACTAGCAAACACTTACAACAATAAGATCGAGACCATCATTCAACAATTCTCCCTTCGCTCAAATATGGAATTAAAGATTGAACCAGCTAGTATTGAATAATGATACTATATTAGCAAATAAATTAGGTGCGACACCTACAGCCAAGAGTGTAAAGAAGAGTGCAAGGAACAGAGATGCGTATAAAAGGAAGATTGAGAGAAAGAGAGGAATTATAGAAAGAGAGAGAGAGAGAGAGAGAGAGAGAGAGAGAGAGACGAATTGAAATTGCGAGAGAGCGGAAGCAAAGAATAAATAATTTCTCAATTGAGTGCAAGGAAATTGTAGAGCAAATTAAAGAACAACTTAAACACATATTTTTCCATACCATTCTTCAGACGTAAAGCATTCTCATTATTTGAACAGGTAGACAGCGGCTGGGATCAGCTGAGGACGAGAGGCCACGACCCATACGCAGAAGGGAGACAGCGGGGAACACTAAGGAGGTTAGAGAGAAAGAGAAAGAGAAAGGAGAGAGAGAGAGAGAGAGAGAGAGAGAGAGAGAGAGAGAGAGAGTGAGAGAGAGAGAGTGAAAGAGACAGCGCTGTTCTAATAGAGTGTAAGTAGATTGAAAAATACGTGAGAATGAGAGATTGCGATTGCGATTAGATAGTGAAGAAAAGAACAGTGGAAAGGCTGGAGAAAAGTTGAATTAAAAGAGATAAGAGGTAGCTAAGAGAGTCCAGAACTGCATTTCCCACGCACTTCGCACTTGAAAGGGATGGCAAATGTCAGCCACTCCTTTGAATTTAATGTAATACTCTACACGTTCATATTCTCCATCACAACTCAATGCAACTTCCATTTGTCGAAGACAATTGATATTGCATCCAGTGCCGAAATAGTAGGGGGCAGATGGAAGAGAATGCAAGAAGGCACAGAGAAGTGTTAGACGAATAGAAAGCAGGATAGGAACGGCAATCAGAAGATCCGCTTAGGAAGGAACGCTAGACTGTGGCCCTCTCATGTCTTGCACTTCATTCTTTGTCTCGCATTCTACACTCTCCCCTTGCCAACATCTTTCGCCCTCCTCTCTTCTCCCGACTAAGCAGCTCACACCGATTGTTCCTGTTCCATGTGGCAGCCTTTGATCAATCGCTTCCCTCTCCCTCTCTTTCTTGTCCTCATAGAACCTTTCAAATACAAGCTTTCACAACGTATACTAACTAGTCCGCAAATTTCCGGGCGACCGCAATTCCTCTCTGTCTCTCTAATCTCTCTTTATGCATACTCTCTAATGTATCCACTTTACAGCATCTTCCCAAATGTACCTTGACCTCTGACACTCCTGCCCTCTCAATGTCTCTGCTTTGAGATGAGGGAGCGCCGAGTTATCTGGCTGGTTCGTCACGGAGAACGAGTCGACAACATCGACGGGAACTGGAAGAAGACAGCTTCTCGCTGGGACGACCCCCCTCTGAGTGCGCGAGGGGAGCAACAAGCACAGGAAGTGGGAGAGCGGCTGGCCAGGGAGAGCATCTCGGCTGTCTTCTCTTCTCCCTTCACTCGCTGTGTGCAGACTGCAGCTGCTATCCTCAGAGAGCAGCCTCCTTCTACTCGACCCTCTCTCCGCATTGAGGGGGGTCTGGCTGAGTCTCTCAATGCATGCAACAATCCTCCTGGAAGACCGTCTCAACAGCAGATACGGTACATCTCGTTCACTTCTACAGTATGACTCTTCTGAATAGTTCACTCATTCCAGGACGGTCTGGGCTGAGATTGACGATTCATACGCAGCAGTGTACGATGTCCTCCCAGCAGAATACGGAGGAGACATCGGCTGCTACCAGCGAGTCAGTAACACAGTCAAGCACCTTCTCGACTCAACATCAGGTTGGTTCCCACTTCCAATCATCTCCTCCCTCCAGCTAAGCCTCCTCTCCAGGCAACATCATCATTGTCTCCCATGGCTCTCCCATCGCTGCCATCCACCTCTTCCTGACCTCTCGATGGGGTTATGTCGGGCAGTGCAGTCTGAGTCGGGTCGTGCAGACTGACTGCGGCAGCTTCCGGTCTCTCTCTCTCTCTCCCTTTCTCTCTTTCTTTCTCCCTCTCTTGCTCTCTCACACAAACACTCTTTCCATTTCAGCTCAACCATACTGGGTGACTCATCTCATCTGCGAGACCGTTCTAATCTGCACTCGGAGCAGTCCAAGAGTGGAGAACGCGAGAAGGCGCTTGCATTGGAAGAGAAAGTGAGGGCGGAGAGGAGGAGGGAGAAGGAGAGAACTGACCCGCTGTCGCTGCCCGAATCCGACATGTAATCGTACTCTCTGCCCTCGTCCTCGCCGTCCTCTGACTCGTAGCCTTCAAAAAGAAGAATGAATGCCTCTTCAATAGCACTTACTAGGACTACTGATTATACATAAAATATCCTTCTCTTCTCTCAACTGACGAGCAACTTCGTCTCCGTTCTCGACCCTCTGCTTCTTGTCCTTTCGGACCGTTTTGGTCTTCTTCTTCTTCTTCCTGCCCTTGCTCTTCTCCCTCTCTTCCTTTTCCTCTCCTTCTTCTTCTCCTCCCCCTTCATTGCTCTCATCTGAGCTTGCCTCATCCTTGATCTTCTACAACACAATCACTTCTTTGCTGATAAAGACACTGATAGCTGGAGAATACTCCACCGAACTCAAGAGAGTAAAAGAGACTGACGAGTCCACGAGAAGCCTTGAGTGCCTGTTCTTCCCCTTCCTCTTTGACTCGCAGTTGTTCCTGGATCTGCGCCTTTAGTGCGAACTGATTCATGACTCGACTTCTCTGCTGAAACCGTTCCTCAGCTTCATCAATGTCGAGTGTTTTGTGAGCAATGGAAGGCATGAAGTTGTGCCAGTCGTCCACCTAAGATATTACGTACTTTTCTATAAACTTTTCTTTCCAAGCGATAAAATGGATAACTGCCATTATTACAGAATTGATACCAATAATGGTGTGAATAGAACCTTGTAGGCCAAGAACTCCTCTCCAGCCTTGAGGAACAACCAGTAGTCCGCGTGCTTTCCCGTGTTCCCTTCCCGAATGGAATGCATCTTCCTCTCCCTGCCATCCACGTCCTTCGCAGTCATCCTCCATGGTTGTTCGTCGATTGAATATTTCTTCAGTTGCCTTCCCAGCCTCTTCCTCCTGGCTTCATCTCGAGCAGCTTTACCGTATTCACTTCCTTCCCCGAAATCCTAAACTGTACTTTATGGAACAGATTCAACTCCAAGAAAGGATAGAGAATAATAAGTGCCTGGACGGAAGGAAGGCCAGAGATGGTTTTCTGGTTCTCTTCTCGCTGCATGGAAATGCCTCCATCCGCAGTCCAACGAGTCGGATCCATCTTTAGATTCGAATTAAACTTCAGCACAGAATACTTCTTCAGCTCACTCGGCCTGTAACATCGAGACTTACAATGGAAAGGTTAGGAAACTCGCCAGAACCGTACCCGCTTACGGTCTAATATTAGGTGAAAGACAAGCTGACATGTACTCCAAATCATATCCTGTGTAAAAGAACACTTACTTTGGAACTCGAACGACGAATTCATTGAGTCGTTGAGAAGTATTTGACATCTCCAATAAAGAAGAGATTGGACACGCCTCAAGCAGATTTAAAGATAGCCTTACAGGAACAAACCTTCGCCCACTACAGTAACCCTCCTCCACGTAATATTTCATGATTTATCAGATAAAGAACAACACACAAACATAACAAGTCTTTGATAAGCCAAAAAAACTACTAGCAAGTACCCGACAATAAAAAATAAAGATCCTAGGCAAAGAACGAGCTCTTTTTTGCTGATTCTTTGATGACTTTCACTCGAAGGACATCTGCAATCTGATCTGCTGTTCGGTTCTGGCCATAATAGTCGCAGAAGTTGCCTTCCGGATCAATAAGATACATGATGACTGTGTGGTCAACAATGTAATCGTCTTCCGCCGTCTTCGGGCCTTCGCTGTGGTAAACACGGAACGTCTTCGCCACTTTAGCAACCTAGGAGTCAACCTAGTTAAACAACAATTAACACAGGAGATCAATATTTCGAGACGTTCACGGAGAGTTAGCGCAGTGCAAATGCGACACTTAGATAAAATTACAGTATGAAAGAATTCGTGTGATGAGTTCTCAAATTTCAAAATTGGGAGCGTACTTTTATTTACTTGTACCGTATATACCAAATATGATACTGCACTAAAATTTTTTTTACATAGCGTCGTTATTTAGTGTAACCGTAACTATGCTTTTATTTAGTGCGGAATGACGCAGCAGTGCCGCATACTGTAACGTTTCTTAAGATTAGTCAATGTCGCGACGCCACACTAAAAATTCTCTAAGTGTCGCCTTATCCCACCGTGCGTTCTAGGAAAAGGACATCTGGTTGAAACTAGTTAACTAAGTTACGCTATTTCTGGGACTACCGCTATTTTAGGGAGCTTAAGAGCTTAAAAGAGCTAAGAAGAGTTTAGGAGTTTTTAGAGTTTTGGGGCTCAGTTAAGCTTAGGGAGTTAAAGAAGAGTTAAGGAGTTTTTAGAGTTCAGGGTCTCAGCTAAGCTTAGGGAGTTAAAGAAGAGTTAAGGAGTTTTTTAAAGTTTCGGGACTCAGCTAAGCATAGGGAGTAAAAAGCTAATGAGCTTTTAGCTGGAGTGCAAGAACAGAAAGAAAGACATCAAAGGTTTGAAGAAGAGTTCAGAGCACGCCAAAGAGCTTACGAATACAGCACATCAGAAAGCATGCGAAGTTTAAGAGTTTAAGTAAATCTATGCACTAATAAAGACTCCTAATTTTTCAGGTAATTCTAAGCTGCACATCGTCACTTTACAATTAATAAAAAAAACATTAAAAAAGGCCTATCCCGGCTCCACTGCACGTAGAGCTAAGAAGGCCATCTCAGCTCGACGGCACGCCGAGCCAAGACGGCCAACTCAGCTCAACTTAATGCAGAGCCAGGACGGCGGAGTCAAGTTGAGGAGCGACCTCAAGCTTATGAAATTAAACAGACTTTGGACGAAAACGCTGGATGCTTATGAATTTGCGCAACCTACACTTGCCGAGTTTTCAAAGGGAGTTAATGATGCTGGGTATGCGTACTTGGAATGTTGGCTAAGTGCCAAAAAATTTTTATTTTGAGAGTTTTACTGCTTTAAAGGATACATAAAATAACAAAAAAAAATCAGAGAGTAAGAGTAGAGTGGGAGAGACATGATAGAACTCTCTCTCTCTCTCTCTCTCTCTCTTTCTCTCTCTAAGTCGTCTCTCTCTCTTTCTTTCAATGTGAACAGGCTTCTTCAGGACTTGATCGTTTACTTGTAAGTGTCTGTGAGAACGCTCAACGTGAATTATATACATCTCTCTGTAGCTCATTACAAAGCTCTTACTTTGTAAAATTCACTGGTATATAGAGAGAGTCAACTTTCGGTCTCTTTGTAAGTGTTATAATGTGTTTTAATCGAAAAAAATGCGTAAACGCACACATGTTGGCATTGTGCCAAAAACTTTAAATGACTTGTGAATGCGTTCAATGGACACGAAAAAATGCATATTTTTGCAGAGAGACAGAGGAATGCGAGAGGAAGACAGAGAAATAGAGAGAGAGTGGAAAAGTAAGTTGTAAGTGTATATATTTAATGTTTTTCATGTGTTTGGCTGCATGTGTGGTTGAGGCAGCGCGAATTGGCAAAGTGCCAATAATTATGAGGTGCAAAGAGGTGCGAAGAAATGAGCGAAATGAGGTGCAATGTGTGTGTTTTCTGCTTGCGCAGATTTTTTGCAATTTATTATGAATATTAACGTTAAGTATTGTGTACTTACAGAGTTGTAAACAGCATAATTGAGACTTTTGAGTTTAAAGAGCCAAAGGTCCTCGCACGAATTTGATCATACTGTAGACGGCAAGAGTTTTACTGAGAGCTTATTGGTTGGCTGAGGGGAGGAGCTTATGTCTCGTTTTCTTAATTCTCTCTTTCTCGCCGTGCTCTCGCTTTTTTCTGCCTCTCACGCAAACCACGCCTCCCTCTCGCACACGCTAAAATGTTCGCAGAGACGTAAGAGCTTATGAGGAGTACAGGGAACTAGTTAACTAAGTTAAGCTACTTTCTGGAGTACTACTACTTTAGGGAGCTAAACAACTTTAAAGAGCTAAGAAAAGTTTAGGAGTTTTTAGAGTTCAGGGGCTCACTTAAGCTTAGGGAGTTAAAGAAGAGTTAAGAAGTTTTTAGAGTTTCGGGACTCAGCTAAGCTAAGGAAAGAATAATTAAGGAGTTTTAGAGTTCAGGGTCTCAGCTAAGCTTAGGGAGCTAAAGAAGAGTTAAGGAATTTTTAAAGTTTCGGGTCTCAGCAAAGCTTAGGGAGTAAAAGAAGAGTTAAGGAGTTTTTAGAGTTCAAGGTCTCAGTTAAGCGTAGGGAGTTAAAGAAGAGCTAATCAGTTTTTAGCTGGATTGTAAGAAGAGAAAAGAAGACATCAAAGGCTTTAAGAAGAGTTCAGAGCACGACAATACACAAAACATCAATTGGCATAATTTTATTATGTACTATTTATTTCAGATGACTCTAAGTGAACCTGGCCGCAAAAACTGCGGTTCCAAGCGTTCGAAAGGAACCGCAAAAACTGCAGTTCCATGCGATCGCAATAAACCGCAAAATTCGCAGTTCCACGCGATCGGAAGAAACCGCAAAATTCGCAGGTCTATGCGTTCGCAAGGAACTACAAAAATGAGCGGCCACGCTCACAGGCGAGCCAAACGTGAGACTGCGCCTCGAAGTTGCAGATTGAACCGAGTTCTGGAATGCCAGTAAGCTAGTGCAACCTATACTTTACGGGTTTTCGACCAAAATTTTTTTCTCTGCGCAACTCTATTTCGCTGTAACAGGCAATTTCAGGACTTGGACTTATACTTGTAAGTGTATGTCAAAATGCTTAACGTGAATTATACACAGCTCTCTGTAGCTCATTACAAAGCTCTTACTTTGTAGATTTCACTGGTATAGAGAGAGAATCAACTTTTGGTCTCTTTGTATGTGTTTTAATCGGAAAAACGCATAAACGCACATATGTTGGCATCGTGCCAAAAACTTTAAATGACTTGTGAATGCGTTCAATGGACACGAGAAAAATGCAAATTTTTGCAGAGAGGCAGAGGAATGCAAGAGGAAGAGAGATAAATAGAGAGAGAGTGGAAAAGTAAGTTGTAAGTGTATATATTTAATGTTTTTCATGTGTTTGGCTGCATTTTGAAAGTACAAAGGAGGTGAGTGAGATCCAGAATCCAAATATATTAAAAACTTTCATTTTTATTTTGGTTGTATTCGTCGAGTGCAGTGATTGTCGTTCTTATTAAAGACGTGCGAGCTCATGGGTGAGGTGAAAGTGAATGTCATGAGAGAGAGAGAGCGAGAGTAAGAGAAACAAAGACAGCAAACAAAGAACAGAAAGAGCTAAATTGATACGTCTGTATATGTGAATGTTATTTTTATTTAATTTCCTTTAATCCGGCTGGTTCTAAAGAGCTTGGCCGCAAAAATGAGTAGTTCCAAGCGTTCGCGAGGAACCACGAAAAAAATTAGCGGCCAGGCTCAGAAGCCAGCCAAATCTTAGGCTGCGCCTCGACATTGGTTGATTAAACCGAGCTCCGGGATGCCCGTGTATCGACGCACACTATACTTGACGGCTTTTCGACCAAAAATTCCATATGGCTGCATGTCTTTATTTCGTTTGGCAGCTTGCCAAGTGGCGAGAGAGACACTTTAACATTGGCCTGCAATCACGTTAGATACATCAAAAGAACCGCCTTTCTCTGCTGCATCCGACACCATGGAGAGAGACGGCTCTTTAAGGCTCTCTCTATTTCTAATTATATTTTAAAGAGTTTTTGCGCACATACGGCTGCTCGAGACAGCCCGGAATTGGCAAAGTGCCAAAAAAATGAGGTGCAAGGAAGTGCGAAGAAATGAGCGAAATGAAGAGCAATGTGTTTTTTGATGCTTGTGTAGATTTTTTAGCGATTTATTAAGCATATTTACGTTAACTTTCGTGTACTTACAAAGTTGTAAACTGCATAAATGCGACTGTTGAGTTTAAGGAGCTAAAGGTCCTTACACGAATTTGAGCATACTGTACCAGGTCTCAGCGAAGCATGGAGAGCTCAAGAGCTCTGATTGGTCAAAAACTGGGAGGAGCCTATGTCTCTTTTTCTTTTTTCTCTTCTTCCGGGATGCTATATCACTTTTTTCTGCTTCTCTATTTGGCCACGCCTCCATATCGCACACGCTATAATACTCGCAGACACGTAAGGCTATGTGAGCTACTTAAGGGATTAAGGCTATGTGAGCTACTTAAGGGAACTAGTTAACTAAGTTAAGCTACTTTCTGGAGTACTACTACTTTAGGGAGCTAAAGAACTTAAAAGAGCAAAGAAGAGTTTAGGAGGTTTTTGAGGTCAAGGGCTCAGTTAAGCTTAGTGAGTTAAATAAGAGTTTAGGAGTTTTTAGAGTTCAGGGTCTCAGTTAAGCTTAGGGAGCTAAAGAAGAATTTAGGAGTTTTTAGAGTTAAGGGGCTCAGTTTAGCTTAGAGAGTTAAAGAAGAGTTGAGGAGTTTTTAGAGTTCAGGGTCTCAGCTAAGCTTAGAGAGTTAAAGAAGAGTTGAGGAGTTTTTAGAGTTCAGGGTCTCAGCTAAGCTTAGAGAGTTAAAGAAGAGTTGAGGAGTTTTTAGAGTTCAGGGTCTCAGCTAAGCTTAGAGAGTTAAAGAAGAGTTGAGGAGTTTTTAGAGTTCAGGGTCTCAGCTAAGCTTAGAGAGTTAAAGAAGAGTTGAGGAGTTTTTAGAGTTCAGGGTCTCAGCTAAGCTTAGAGAGTTAAAGAAGAGTTGAGGAGTTTTTAGAGTTCAGGGTCTCAGCTAAGCTTAGAGAGTTAAAGAAGAGTTGAGGAGTTTTTAGAGTTCAGGGTCTCAGCTAAGCTTAGAGAGTTAAAGAAGAGTTGAGGAGTTTTTAGAGTTCAGGGTCTCAGCTAAGCTTAGAGAGTTAAAGAAGAGTTGAGGAGTTTTTAGAGTTCAGGGTCTCAGCTAAGCTTAGAGAGTTAAAGAAGAGTTGAGGAGTTTTTAGAGTTCAGGGTCTCAGCTAAGCTTAGAGAGTTAAAGAAGAGTTGAGGAGTTTTTAGAGTTCAGGGTCTCAGCTAAGCTTAGAGAGTTAAAGAAGAGTTGAGGAGTTTTTAGAGTTCAGGGTCTCAGCTAAGCTTAGAGAGTTAAAGAAGAGTTGAGGAGTTTTTAGAGTTCAGGGTCTCAGCTAAGCTTAGAGAGTTAAAGAAGAGTTGAGGAGTTTTTAGAGTTCAGGGTCTCAGCTAAGCTTAGAGAGTTAAAGAAGAGTTGAGGAGTTTTTAGAGTCAGGGTCTCAGCTAAGCTTAGGGAGTTAAAGAAGATCTAATGAGTTTTTAGCTGGAGGGCAAGAAGAGAAAGGAAAACATCAAAGGTTTGAAGAAGAGTTCAGAGCACGCCAAAGAGCTTACGAATACAGCACAGCAGAAAGCATGCTCAGTATGAGAGTTTAAGTAATTCAATGCACTAATAAAGACTCCTCTAATTTTTCGCTCCACTGCACGTAGAGCTAAGAAGGCCATCTCAGCTCGACGTAACGCCGAGCCGAGAAGGCCATCTCAGTTCGACGGCACGCCGAGCCAAGACGGCCAACTCAGCTCCACTGAACGCAGAGCCAAGAAGTCCATCTCAGCTCTGCGTAATGCAGAGCCAGGACGGCAGAGTCAAGTTGAGGTGCAACCTCAAGCTTGGGAAATTAAACCTGATTTGGACAGAAAGCGCTGGATGCCTATGTATTTGCGCAACCTATACTGGCCGAGTTTTCGAAGGGAGTTCATGATGGGTGCGTACTTGGAGTGTTGGCAAAGTGCCAAAAAAAGAATTTTTTGATAATTTAACTAATTTAAAGGTTACATAAAATTACAAAAAAAAACAGAGAGTAAGGGTAGAGTGGAAGAGAACTGATAGAACTGTCTCTCTCTCTTTTTCTGAGTTGTATCTCACGCAAACCACGCCTCCCTCTCGCACACGCTAAAATGTTCGCAGAGACGTAAGAGCTTATGACGAGTACAGGGAACTGATCAACACAACTATAATTGGTACAACCTCAATCAAATGAATAAAGTAAATTGAGTCACAGGATAAATGAACTCGCCTGGGTCTTACTCAAAGGGCCAGTAAGTTTAAGGTAAACAAAAAATGAATATCTCCGAAAATTAAAATAGGAAAACGACACCTGTTCTTTCGAGCCCGTGTAGCCTTGAAGTAGAGGAGAGAATTCTGCACAATAATCCTTCACTCGTTTAATAGTATCACGGGCTGGATCGACTGATATAAAAATTGGCTTCACAACTATCGGATCCTTATCAGCCGATAATTTTTCAACAACCTTAAAAACAGCACTTCATAAAAGCAAGAAGATTAACTATTGATTAAAAATACCTTGATCATCTTCTCGATTTCATCAGGACAAATATCTGGGCAGTGCGTGAATCCAAAGTAGAGAAGCAGCCAATTACCGAGCAGGTCTTTTGATCCCTCCAATTCTCCTTTCATGTTTAGCAATTCCCATTCTCCGCCGATACGTGCTTTACCCGCTGTGATTTCACGATTCCTTTCAGCTTCATCAAGACGCTGGAAAAATTAAACAATATATTGTTCAACCATACATTGCTGAACATGGGCGGCGCATGCACCGTGGTGGACCCCCGGCCGGCTCAAAATTCCGTTGAACCCCCCCCGGATGAAACCTTGAAAAACGGCACTTTCTCCACAAGAAAGGTGATTTTTGACCGAAAAAGTCATTTTTTCGTCTTTGTACCCCCCCCCCCGGCCTGAAGTTTTGCGCCGGACCTTGTTCAGCTATGCAACCATATGAAAAAAAGTCGAATAGATACAAACAATTTTGCGAATGTAGAGAAGTGCGAGGAGTAACGAGCCGCCTACAGCCAATGTTCCCGCAGCAATTCTCCAGTTGAAAATGTGGCTTCTTTCGTGAACACGCCGCTGACAAGAATAAAGTTTGCCTTAGGCAAAATGCGAAATAATTAACCTCATTCATTTCCTTGAAGTTCATGAAATTCTTGTCAACATCAAGGTCCGTATCCTTGATCCCCTCCAACTCCTTCTTCAACTTCTCGTTGAGTTTCTTCATCTCTTCATCCAGATTGTGTATGTCTTCCTTCCTCAACGAGCAGGTCGTGCTAATCGGACGCCGTTGTTGAAGGCATTTCCGAGGGAACACGACACGCCGCTGACATCTAATCAGACTGCTAGCGGCCGAACGGAACATCACGACCTCGACACGATACCAAATTATCTCATGAAAAAAATGTGCTTGCACGAAAAGTGCTTGCAAGAAACAACGGATGTGCCGACGAAAGTCTTCCTCTGCCGTAACTTGAAATATTAAGTTCCGTTTTCTAATCCACAGAACCATACGAATTACCGATCTTGTAGCACTAAAAATATTCCACTTTCTGTTGTGTTCTTTTTCTCACATTTTTTTTTATTTCTGTTGTATTCCTACCGTACATTTGGCAGCGTTTTGGAGTCCTAGGATCTATACGAAGTCACCTCTATTATGGAAGAAGATTCGTCGATTAAACCATACGAGGTGTGTTGTCAGCACTGCTTGATATCATTGTGATAATGAATCTTGCAGCTACTGCTGGTCGGCAGCAGTAGCAGCGATCTCTACTCCACAGTTGTGGTCGACCCGAGAACGGGCGTCTCCACTTGGTCGCATAAGGGAAGCGAGTTGCTTGGAAGCGCCATGAACAAAGTCGTCCCTCTTGGTTCGCTGAATCGCGTCCCCTCCAGCCATTGGAATGACTTTGCTTGCAGGTAAAGATGCTGAGCACCTCGTGATCTCTGCCCTTCATCGTCCTTTCATGCACATCGTAGGGGTGAATCAGAGTGAACGCTTCCACATGCGAAGCACTGTTTCGGGCACCGTCAAAGACTTCACTTCAAACTCGGATGGGTCTCTTCTTTTTGCGGCTATCGGAAAGCGGATATTCATCTGGCTGGTAACTATTCTTATGTCTTTTGTGCTAAATAAAGGCATCTCCCTGAATAATATGTTCGTTAGGTGCACAGCGGCGAGATGGTGGGAGTGAAAGAAGCTCATCTTCAAGATATTTCTCGCATTTCTCTCTCCGATGACGACGCTTTTGTAGTTACAGCTTCAGAAGAGGGAGATGTCAAGGTTCACCTCGTTGCTGAGTTCGTTTCTTTATCTTTGCCAACCAGCTGTATCTTCCTTTTAACGTAAGATGAATTTGAGTGTGATGAACGATGAGAGCGGTACATGGAAGGGAGCCCTGCGAGAGTGGCGGCCGCACTCCCTAGCAGTGCGCGGCCTGTCCCTTTCCCCCGGTCACTCCCTCCGCGTTGCTTCCTGCTCTCTCGACCACTCCGCTGCCATCCATAGCGTTGCACTCGATGCTTGTCTCATCAAGGTTCAGTGGAGCAGTTATTCTGCTGATGGAAGAACGAAGTCCATTGAAGGTGACCACTGATCGGCCGCTTACTTCTTGCTGTTTCTGCCAGAGCGAGAGCAGCCTTCTCTTGGCCTCCGACAAAGGAGTCATTGCCATGGTCTCACTCTATGATGCGGCGAGCAAGAATAGAACTGATGTCCAGTTGACAACTACTAACAAAGACAGTCAAGATGTTCTCTTGATAGGACATGATCATGAGGTCACTTCATCCCGTTTTTCTCAGGTATGATATATTTCTTTTTCGTTTACTGATTTCAGATTACGTCGTTGGACTCAAATGGTGACGGCACTTTGATTGCCTCAGGAGATTCAAGTGGGAAGTATATCATTTGGGAAGCACGTAGTCGTCAAATTCTCAAGGTATTCAATTCATTTTCGATTTTCTTGTGTGAATTTCCATGAAGAAGCAAGTTGATTTGGAATGCAGGAGAACAAGATGAGTGCGTCCATTTCATCCCTCTCCTTCGTGCCTTTCTGGAACTCGCTCGCCTCTTCCACAGCTGACCGAAAAGCTCTTCGCCCTAATTTCCAACTACAGAGCACAATCAATCACTCCCGACCCATCCCCATTCTCCACCGCACCAAGATAGACAACCAGGTTTGCCCTTTTATGACAACTTACTCACTTATTTGTTAATTGCCTCTGAACGGCAGATGTGTCCAATGTATTTCGCTTGCAGAACACCTGGGCCGGTGTGATAGATTCCTTGCTGAGAGAGAATTGTGCTGCAAGAGAGCCGCGCCTCGTTGATCCTTCAGCACCCTCTGCCGAGGACACATCCACGGATACTTCGGAAAGCAACTCCTTGCAGCTTCTGAAGCAGGAGAATGAACGTCTGAAGAAAATCAACGCTAAGCTCTACGAATTTGCCGTGGATCAAACATTTCAAACAGAATAGGCCTTGATTGCTACATCGTTGTTAATTTTTGTTCTCCTGTTATTAAAGAGCATACTCGAGCACCAGTTTCCATTTCCATTGATTGTGATGAGTACATTACGATTAGATATTTTATTGTCGGCGTAGAGTTAAAAAGTGGGCAGAGATACCTTGAGAGAACCTGGCGAAGATGTACATCGGAGCACAAAATAGTTATAATTGTACAAGAGCACGGGATGATTATATTAATGAATATCAGCAGCAAGTTGT
Organism: Allodiplogaster sudhausi; assembly: GCA_945643635.1. Lineage (NCBI taxonomy): Eukaryota > Metazoa > Nematoda > Chromadorea > Rhabditida > Diplogasteridae > Allodiplogaster > Allodiplogaster sudhausi. Next base: position 5,073,442 of record CALZFC010000005.1, read on the forward strand.
TTGGAATACTGAATGAGGTAAAGTGGGCATGCTGTACATGGACTGAGGATGCTGCACGCAGTTGTTATTAGACAAGATACAGCTCGAGGACAACTGCGGTTAAATGCTGCAAGTCGACTTCCTACTTCCTCGCCTTGTAAGCGGCGATCTCATCCTCGTAGCGCTTCTTATCGTTTTCAGCCTTCTTCTCCCACTTCTGAAAGAATTAGAATAATTGCAAGCTTAGCAATGAAAGAAGACAAACCGATTTGTCGGAGAGCTTGCCCCACTCCACACCCGCGGCCTTCGCGACATCAGCCACGCCCATACCAGGCTTCTTCAGTCGGTCGCGGTTCTCCTGCATCCAGAAGAAGAAGGCAGACATCGCCCTCTTCGGCGCATTCGGGTCCTTCGTCTTCTTGCTGATGGTCTTCTTTACGCCTCCCTTTGCCATCTCGCGAGATTGAGAGACTAACTGCAAGCACAGTGAAGAAAGATGGCGCTTCGGTCACACTTATTCACGACATTCAAACCACTCAATGCAATGGTAAGGTTCCTTATGGTAAAGCGTAAAATGGAAAGCAATGGGGACAGCGCGACTGCAACTACGACGAAACTGTTGCTGTGGGAAGCAGCGAATGCTGAGGGAGAGAGAGAGGTCTCTGCCCAGCAGCCAAGCCAGGCTGGGTGGCTGTGAAGGCAAGGCAATGGGAAGGGAGGGGGAGCGAGTGCTGTAGCAGGCAGTGAAGAGAGAGAAGACGGCGCGAGTGCTGAGGCAGAGGAGCGTGTAGTGAGGAGAGAGAGCAGAGAGAAGAAAGGAAGATGCGAGTAGGGGACTTGGCTGAGAAGGAGGGAGCAGTGGAGAAGGAGCGATTGGAGAGCGGAGGGCGCGAGTGTTAGAGCGAGTGCTGGCAAGGCCCCAGTAGTCGCCTCCCCCCTCCCAGCGCGATCGATGTCTCTCTCTGGCCACACCCCTTCTCTGCACGCTCTTCACTCTCTACACTCTCTCATTCCCTCCCTCTTCAGCCCACGCCGGCCTCACTCTAATCGCGCGCGCTTTCTGTATTCAAACTAGAGAAGGCCTATCTGAAATGAGATGCGTGAAATAGAAGACTTGCTGACTCAGCTATTCAAAATATGAATAAAGGTATTGCTGGCAATAAATTGTTTACTAAGACATGGTTTTGGACCATAAATGAGATACCTTTTGCAGAGAGCCGTGACGGAGGTGGCATTCTTGCTGTTTGGAAGTTGTGAAGGGGTTGCAGGAGGGATGTGCACCGAGGGAGACATGCTGCCTTCTTCTTCCGGCTCCGAGCCATGCGAGGTATGGCATTGCAATCATGCACTTTCGAACGCCTTCTGGATATAAACCTATTTAGGAGAAGCTTGACTTCGATCTGGAAATTGGCTTGGGAACGGTTCCAGTGTGCGTCTTTCGGCCAACGCACAATCAGATTGAAAACTTTCCCCGACTTATTCAAATGATTGAAAACGCTGGGGCGCATCTGAGAAGCGGCATTTGTAAGGTACATTGTATTATTTAAGTACAGAAAACTTTACTCGTATGCGTAAATCACATTTTCTTCAGCTCATTCCCCCCGAAGGCTGGAATCCCAGGCCTAGTAAAAAGGATTTTAGGAATATCGACTCCTACGTCATTAACAAGTTAGTAGTAATAGTGTCCGTCTCTGGTGAAAAGCGAATGGTAAATAAATGGTAATGGCCAAGTATCCCCGTGTTTTGGCCAAATAATTGCGCAAGACTACTAGTTTACTTATACTCGTCCTACCATTAATGGACCATTTCTGCGAAATATTGCAAATTTTGCACCATTTCACCATTCCCTCGCGGGGAATTGGACCATTCGCTTTTTACCAGAGGTTGCCATTATGGGGTGAAGGGTATTCTTAGAATGAAATGATAAGTCCATTGAAGACCTTGTGATATTTAGCCCTGTATGGGAGACGATAGAACGGCGTCATGATGGAGCATACGTGAAGGAAGTGAGCACATATCGCAAGAATATCACTGTGAAGGAATATCGTCAGCTTGCTAACAGTGCTGCCTACAAGAACAAGCATCCTGAGTTGTGCCGAGATGAAATGGACGAGTTAGTTAATAAGGTGTGAGATTTCCGGCGAGAGTGTACGGTGCTTCTCTTCAGGTTGTTTTGGAGAGACATTCTTGAGGGTACTCCTATTTACGGAGCAGACACTGAAGGATCCCTCTACGACAGTGACGTTAAACACTTGAATATGGCTCATCTTAACACCATCCTCGATGACATCAACGGGGCTGTTAGTATCCCATTTTTGAATTTAACTCACTGTTTCTGCAACATATCTTTTTGAGGCGACGATCCACGGCGTGAATACCGTGTACCTCTACTTTGGAATGTATAAGACAATGTTTGCCTGGCATGTCGAAGATATGGATCTGTACTCCATCAACTACCTTCACGATGGGGCACCAAAGGTTTGCTATTGAACCTGCATCCGTTTAAAATACTACTCTTAGTGATTTCTGTCCGAGTGACAATCTTTAGGTTTCTTTAAAACTCTTAAAATGTTTCATTTTTTAACTGAATCTTTATCTTGTTTCCATCGGCTTTGCTTACTGATCTGTGTTGACAATTAGTTCTATCGCTGCTACAAGCCAGATGTTTCCTCTTTCTTGCTCAGCATTGGTACGCAGTTTCCTCTGAGTGTTCGGAGAGACTCGAACGACTGCTCGCCCAGCAGTTTCCTGATGATTTTCGTCGTTGTCGTGCCTTCATTCGCCATAAGAACTTTGTGTTAACTCCTGAACTCCTTCGACAGTACGACATTCCTTTTGGAACGATGACTCAGAGGAAGAACGAGTTCATTATCACCTTTCCAAAGGTCTATTCATTTGAATATCTTCCTTGCGTTTTCTCTTATATCCACTACACTTTAGATGTAATTCGTTATTTTACTTAAAAAATTTCCACTACACTTAAGATGTAATTCCTTATATTACTTAGAAAGAAGTGTTTTAGGGGTATCACATGGGATATAACACTGGTTACAATATCGCGGAGTCTACGAACTTCGCTTCTGAGCGTTGGGTTGACTTTGGCAAGAATGCTATGGTCTGTCGCTGTCGCTCTGACAGTGTGGAGATCGACATGAGACATTTCATGAGCACGTACAGGGCGGAAGAGTACTCTAAGTGGTATCATTACTGGTACTCGCCGAGCTGTCGTTTCGGTTATCTTTTCATTCTCTTTGCTGAAGACTGTTTTGATGTACTGACCGAACTCCTCTTTCAGCAGGCAGCCAGCCTTCCAATACAAAGCGAGCCTCTTCAATCACAGCTTCCAGTTCGCCTTTGCAGCTTCCTTTTTTTGTCTATTTAGAATTCTATAGCTTCATGCTCATTTTTAAGCTGCACCTACCGATCTGGATGCGTTATCGAAGAAGACCAAAAGAGACTACGGTATGTCTCTATCAGGGATGGCCAAAGCGGGCCGAGCCCGGGCCCGGCCCGGGCCTGGTTTTGGACATCTCTGGTCTCTATTATAAGTTGTGAATATGTTGGTATTATTATTTGCCTTGTGAATAATGGTAATGAGGAACTTACAGAGGGCTTGTGGTCCCGACAGACTCTTGATCTCTTTCGCGAGAAGCAGTGGAATAGCCAGCGAGCTCTTCTGTCTCCGCACTGCGCAGTCTGCCAGTTCTTCCAGAGAGATGACCTCGCCACTCGCACCAAGACTGTCCCCACAAGGTTTCTTCTCCTCCAACTCCTCTTTTTTGACTTAGAGGATTGCTCCGATGTCGTTTAATTATGTTTTTAATACAACAATTCCTCGGTCTTGTTCAGTTCCCGACGGCTAACACGTAACTCGTGCTTTGCTAAATCGGGAGCCGGAGTGAAGAAGGCGGAAGGGGAGTGCGATAAAGAAGAGGACATTCTTGTGGCTTGCCACAACTGCCACGTCGTTGTTCATCCCAGCTGCTACGCTGCCTTGTCCCATCCAGGTTACTTTCAATAATATTTATGTTTTTTTTTGTGCGAAAATGTGCAGTGGTTTTGCAAATCGGAACTCTTTGGCGCCAGTTAATGATGTTCCGAGAATAAAAAGTATTGCAGAGGGAAGCAGCAGCTCGGCCGAGAGCTCGACTTGGCTGTGCGCCCGTTGCCGACAGCGAGAAGCAGTGCGAGTCCGATCTACCTCGTGCCATCTCTGCGAGATGAGAGGAGGCGCACTCATCCAGGCTAAGACTGGCTCCGACTCCACCTTCGTCCATGTCGGATGCGCTATCTTCAATCGGTTACTCTCTTTCTCTCGCTCCCTCTCTCTTTTCTTCTCTCTGACTTCTTTTATCTCCAGGAAGATGTAGCATCCTGGCTTTGACTGTTTAAGTATTAGATTTTGTTAGTGTACCCTAGTCTTCTCTGCAGCCGAACCTATTTCGCGGATCCCGCTGTACGCCTGGTCGCACTCTCCCAATCTCCCCCCAAACACGGCTCCGCTCAACACGATCATTTCAGGTACTCTTTTCCTGCGCTAGGAGGTAATGTAATGTGGAGTTCTTTAACAGATCTCGAATCGATCATGAGTACTACGATCGGCTGGGGAAGGACCATGAGACTGCGCTGTACCAGTGTATCATCTGCCGGGTTTGTTACATCTCTTGTCTATTCACGGGTGGATGAGTGAAAATGAAGGAGAAGGGAGAAAGAGAAAAAAGGCTGAGGAAAGGGGTGAACCCACAGAAGGGGGTGGGACCACCCTTTTCCTCTTATTCGGGTCTCAAAAATTGCGTGGGTGGTTGAGTTCAGGCCTAGCTTTTTTTCCCTGGAGAAAGAGAGAGAAAAAGAGTGCTGCAGCAACTGCGAGAGGGTCTACTGAAGTGCATTGGCTGCGACATAGAAGGGCGGCAGGAGGCCACTCTCGTCCACGTCACTTGTGCAAGAGCCGCGGGTCTCCAGCTCGAACTACGCAACTTCCCTGAAGTCGCCGTCTTCTTCTGCCCTTTCCATGACATCCGTCCGTTCTAGCATTTCTCTGTTGAATTGATGGGTCCACTTGGGGAGGGGTGCGAGGAGGTATAGAGGGTGCACATCTGTCTACTTTTCATGGAGCTCTAGGGGATGGGCATCTACATACTTATTACAAACCTTTCTTTGCTTTCTTCGTTCATCCATATTGTTTGGTGGCCCGCTTTTCTATCTGAATCCATTAGGGATGTGAAATTTCTTATAGCCTTTGAACACCAGCGATTTTAGCGGAAGACGATGTGGAAGTAGACGAGAAAGTTCGCATTCTTGGCGGGAGCAGACAAGAGACGGCGACGGTGCTTGGAGCGGCAGGCGAGCAGACGTGCGTCGTGGACTTCACTGACGGCACTACTTCCGATAACACTCTGCTGTCTGACATCGTTTCCTGCGAGTGTGCACCAAAGTGCCAGGGGCGATTGACTGGCCATTCTTCAGGATCGCGAGTTCGTGTCCCTGATTGTCTGCAGAGAGAGAGAGAGAGAGAGAGAGAGAGAGGGAGAGAAGAGAGAGATGACAAGTCGGTGCTGGTGCTCCTGAGTGACTGGATCCTCTTTGGGTGCGAGTGAGCTGGCCCAACGATGGTCTGGTGTATGATGCGTACTTCCGTCGTGCTCATCGTCCAGAGAAGTATCTCGTCCGACTCATGAACGGCAAGGACGTAGAAGTGGCCAGCCGCGATGTCTGCCGGCAGCCGAATCCTTGTCCGACCAAGAAAAGCAAGAGTCGTTAAATGAACGCATTTTGTCATCTGTTCCCATTCTGCTTACTTCTGTTTTTCTTTATTGAGAGGCTTATACCATTTTGATCTCGTTTTTATTCCTTTGTTATTTAGTGAAAAGAGAAAAGTTTGTCCCTATGCTCTTTAGGTTAGAAATAATTTGGACAATTTATTACGTTTATAACCAAATACTAATTCTAATATATAGTTTTTTCAAAAAAGAAAAAAAAATTTAAATAGAAGAAGAGAAAATCGGACTCGTTAGTCTAAAAGTGTGCAGTGTGAAGTTATCTATTCGAATCTATTCAACTTTATATGGACAGCTTATATGAACATTTGGTTGACCTTGACTTTGTGTTCGCCTCTTGGTGAAGCTTTATTTTTCTCTTCTTATCAATATCTTCTCTCATGGGTCTGTTTTCTATTAGTTAAGGTTTTGGCTATGTAACGACGCGAAAGCTAGAAAAGGGATTACTACCCATTGGAACCAGAAATAACCGCGAACTTTCGGGAAATTAGGAAAGGTTTACTTCATTTCTGTACATGAAAATTGGCTGCCTCAGAGGTATTCATTTTACATTTTGTTTCACGTTGTAATTCAAGTTGTTTGCTATTTTTAAACCACATTTGCTAACTCATTGTCAAACGATGTTCGGTAGCAGCATTTGTGAATGAAATGATACCATGACTTGCATAAGCAGAGAGCACTCATCATGGATTGTACTTGATATTAGTCCATCAACTAGTTATAACCTCGTTTCCTGCCTGCCTTCCTCTCTTACTCTACTTTCTGCTCTGCATGCAGTGCAAGGCCTATAAAACGTCTAGAAGGAGTTCTTTCTTGTTAGTGCGCATTCTCTTCCCTTCATGGATGTCCATCCACAACCTTAAATGACCAATACCAACCAGAAAAAGAAGTCTGTTTTAGCAGCGGGGGATTGCTGCAAGTGGATGAGAAGAAAGAATGGAAGGATTCAGAGAATGCAACTAAAAGGACGCTTTCCGGCAGAGTACAGATTGAGAGACGTGAGTTGGCTGCCGCTCCGTGTTATAAGTACCTGACTATTGCTGGTTCTTCCTCGTCATTGCTGCCATGCAGAGTACCATGCAGACATCATTCCTCGCCATTCTTCTTGTCCTTCTCAACTTCATCTCGCAGTCTTCTTCGGCGAGGTTCTCTTTCCTTTTTCTAGTTTCTTCCCTGCCTCTGTTTCTTCTTCCCCCTTACTCGTCTGTTGTACTCTAGAGGATGCTGCTTGTAGAGTGAGACGGCAGTGGATGTACGGTGGATACCCTTCAATGAGTGGCTACGGGTCGTATGAAAGCCCTCCTGGATACGGAGGATATGGCAGCTACGGTGGGTTCAGTGGAGGATACAGTGGGTTAGGTGGAGGATACGGTGGATACTCTCCTTATGGCGGAGAGTATTCTCAGTATGGTGGAATCTACGGATGATATTACTTGCTGGACTTGGATGTTCGCTATTTCGTTTTTATTGATGCGCTAATTGAGAGATCAAAAATGATAAACGATTGAAAGAATTTCATAGTGAGCAAACACTTTTATCCGTAACGGTTAAATGGAAACGACAGAATATATGTTCATGTGAATACATAAACACGCGTGTATGCTTCCGAATATATTCTAATTACTGGAGCAGTAGACGACGAACAACAACAGAACAGAAAGAGGAGGATGCCACAATGTGTGTCATGGTTTTGTGGTTTTTTATGGTCTTGCGCCATTCTTCTCTCTCTTGGCTGAGGAACCAGGGAATTATGCAAATGTGAAGGAGTGGCTTGGTGTTAGCAAGAACTGCACGGCAGACAGTCGATAGTGTGAGAGCGTTTGTGAAGGGGAAGATACCACTGGCAGGAGAGAGACACGAAGAGAATCCCCCACTGGAAGGACCAGACTATTCCGATCAGCAACGGAGAGAGCAGCAACTGAAGCAAGGCCGCCGCCACATTCAGACACGCAAACTCCAGCCGGTGCACACGCCCTCCGTCAGAACAACACAACGACAAACTCGATACAAGGGTTCCTGAGAGAGAGAGAGAGAGAGAGAGAGAGAGAGAGAGAGAGAGAAGGGAGGGGAAGGAATACAAACCGAATCCAGGAATGATGAAGTTAAAGAGACAGCACAGAACAGCGACAGAAAGCGGCATAGTTGGGATGGCCCTCCGGAAAAGCCCCAGGCGGCTCTGCAGGCACACATTCAAACCCATCCTCTTTCAATACTAAATGGCATTTTGGCCTTGAGGGCAATGGGAATTATATATATATATATATATATATATATATATATATATAAAGCGGAAGATGAACTCACCTTATTTCTGATTCTCTCTGCTTTGACGTGAGCTTGAGGCTCTTCATCGAATTCAAATCCGGAACCGCCTTCTTCGACGTTCGTGAAAGTGGGGGCCATCAGATTAAGACTACAATAGGGAACATGAGATTCCATAAGAGAGAGGGGAACAGGCAATATGAGAGGAAACTTAAACTTAAAGAGGTTTAAGAGAAAAGGAGTTTTGAAGGGTTAGAGATGCTTTAGAGAAAGCAGAGCAAGTACCCGTTAAAAAAGAAGGGAGTGAAAGAGAGGGAACTTGTATTCCCAGCTATGAATAGGCTGTAGGTGTGAGGTGGAGATTGTTCAGTGAGAGGAACATACTCGTTGATCTCATCTTTCTTTTGCGTAGCGCGTCTCTGCAACTCTCACATTCTTTCACGCTTTCTCTTCCGCGTGTTTGTCTCATTACGTAAATGTCTATGGAAGCATTGTCTTGTGAACTTTTGAGGAACAATATTTCCTTTTTCTCTTTTCTCCTCTTTCGTTCTCTCTCTCCCTCTTTCTCTACTTCAATTATTCTCATACTGAAGAGTGTCTCCCTTTCTGTTTGCATGGTGGCCGCGATCTGAGAGGAAGTTGCCATTGCCGAGATGCCAGCTTCCCTTTCTCCTTCTATCAACTAAACCAAACAGCTCCTCGGGAATCCGGCACATGCATGTATTTCATCACATAACACTTTTACTCGTTTCTACTCTCTCCCTCTCTCACTCTTACTCCCTCTCACACTCTCTCTCCCTTCCTCTCTCTTTCTTTCTTCTGTCCTCCCTCTGTCATTCTCTTTGCTTTCTCTTTGTCTGTTTTAACAGCTTTCTCGCATGCTTTCGTTTCATTCTTTGATATTCGTTCGCATTCTAATAGTTGTTAAGTGTAAAATGCTCTCATGTAATTATCTTTTTTCGTGCAAAATCTAATTTTAAAATAAATAAAAGTTGCAGTCTCCTTTCCGATCACCTACCTCAGATTACCAATTCACTTGCACTATCATCCTCTTCGTTCTTTCTTGCCTGCCATATCTCATTAAAGAAAGTACCTTTCCTCATTTGTTCTTTCAATCACTAGAAGCTCTATTGCCATCTTATATACTAGCGCAGTCACGTGTTATCTCCTATTTTTTTTTTTAGCTCATATCACAAATTTCTTTATTATTCACGAACTCTCTCTATTTCTCCCTCTAAATCTCTCTCTTTCTCTTTCCACCTCTCTCTCTGTCTCTCTCTCTCTGTCTCTCTCTCTCTCTCTCTTTCCAATTCTCTTTCGCTATCTTTCTCACTCACTCTCTCTCTCTTTACAATTCTCTCTCTCTCTTTCCAATTCTCTCTCTCTCTCTCGTTCCAATTCTCTCTCTCTCTCTCTCTCTCTCTCTCTCTCTCTATTTCCAATTCTCTCTCTCTCTCTCTCTTTCTCCCTCTCTCTTTACAATTCTCTTTCTCTCTCTCTATCACTCTCTATTTCTTAATCTTTCTCTCTCTTATCAGCTCTCATAATCAGTGTCTTTGATTCGCAATCCCGTAAGGAATGCCTTGGCAGTTCTTCCAGATGTTCGTTTCATTGTTGCGGCAGAAGTAGTTCTGAGGATGTAATGACGCGGCGCCCTTCGTCCGCAGCCGCCAGTTGTTGTGTAGAAGGGCCGAATTGCCTTCTTCTCTTGTTCAATCTCCATCTTTTCATCTTTTCTCTCTCCACCTTCTCCTCTCCACTACAATCCTTTCTTCCTAACTGGCTCCTCTTTTATACTTTCCCGTCTCTGACTTGTCCATACTATCCTATTATTTGATTCCCACGCTCGTTTTCTGAGTAGTTAAATATCGCTTTCGCGATGGTTTTTTTTTCTCTCACTGCCCAACTCCCTCTTGCTCTCAGTCTAGTATAAATCTGAATTCTTTAAATGTACTGTTGCACTGTGCCTTACTCTCCTTCTTCTTCATTAATTATGTACTGCCTCGTCTCTCCATTACTGGAATGAAACAAGCAGGAGAGAGTTGCTTCATTCAACAGATCTAAAATGAAAGGAGCTATTGCCAGGCGCATGCAAAAAAATTTTTACACGCACCTCCCCTCTCAATCTCACTCTCTCGCTGTCTCTCTCTCTTTCTCTCACTCGTGATCTTACTCTCACTCTCAATAAGTTTCTCTCTCTCGCACTCTCTATATCTCCCTCTCTCTGTCTCACTCTCATTTTTATATACATACATGTTATCAATGTTAATTTCTTCGGCAATATGCATTCGATTCTTTGGAATCTGAATGAAACCTGTTTATGCAGTACTTTTGGTATGATACTTGGTCTAACAGACATGATTGGTGTGGCGCAGTGGGTTATGCACCAGCCTGCGATTTTGCATGTCACAGGTTCTAACCCCAATCGCAGCAAACGTTTTCTGAGCTTTTGGAATTCAAATCTGGAAAGCTCATTCGTAAAAAAAATATTCCGATGAGAGGAGAGGAGTCAACCCGAAACTTTGTTTTCGAAATTGAAATGTGGCAACTTACAGAACACTTCGGAAAGCAATGAATTTTCATGGCATGGACTCTAAAACTCTTAAAAGCCGTCAAAATGTTTCCTAAAGTTGTTTCGAGTTAGCGAACATTATGGCTGGATGGAGCATTGGTATGCTTAGCATGTGCATGGGCGGAAGAGCCGGTGTTCGGTTCCTCTTTTGAGCTAATTTCTTCCGATTTTTTTGCAAGATTTTTTGCCATACCCTTTTCACTTGTAGCATTAAAAGTATCTTCATAAGACAAAAGGATGCGAAATGAAGCTTGAAACTGCAATTTAAAGTTGTTATACAGTTCGAGCAAGTGCCTTTATAAATTTCACTGAAACGATGACACATTCACACACTACTAATTGTGGTGTTCCTGCACCACTTATTTACAAGATTTTCCATTTTGGTGAATATGCATTGTTTTGTAGAGTTTTTGAGCTTAATGGATGCAGAACATTGCCCTGAAGACAGAAATAACAATGAATTCTGAAAACAAAAATGTTACAGGCCTTAATTTCGCTTGGCCTCTTTTGGCTATAGCCGCTATAGCCGCTATAGCATTGACCCCTGGCCGCTGAGCGGCACTGTACATATGTGTGTTGTTTTAGTGCAAGCCTGAATACTGCCAAAGCTGAATTTTATTTTCTCGAAATATTTGGAAGGTGAACGAACCCATGCGAAGAAATAAAAGAATATGTACTGGAGTGATGCAATTTGTCTCAGTGATCTTTCTATCATCTCTCGTTCACTGGTCTATATTTACACAGGTCTGTGAAATTCCTGAGACACGATCTTTTACTAGGAAAGAAGCCGAAAGATTTCTCAGGCACGACGGTTGTTTCTCCGGGCAACGCTTCTTTTGTGTTCTGTGCCCTGGGAAAGCCTTCAACCTTTCCTGACTACCCAGCTCCTCTTCCCCCTTCTTTCCTTTTCCTTTCCTTTCACTGTTCGTCTTCATGTTTTTCTTCTGAAAGCTTAGCATTAGGAATAATAAGAAACTTCTATGTGTGTTTTTTTATGTTCTTTATAAATTGAAAGTTCCCTAAAGACATCAACATTTTCAGGACAAAAAGAAGATGAGGGAGATGAAGTGATGGAAACATCAGAGAGGCGACGGAGCAAGGTGAGGGGGAAGAGAAGGTGCGATAAGACGGCTTCCTCTCAGGGAGGCCGTCGAGTGGAATGGGGATTGGCGGAGACTGCCTCGATGACCTCTTCGTTCGTGCTGGTTGAGATGGTCCTGGCTGGAGCTCTCTTTGTCGCTTTTCTATCGGTCATCTCCACTCAGTACCAGTCCACTTCACGATATCCTCACCGTCAATTCCCTGTGCACGTTAAAAAAATCCAAGTGGAATGTATGTAATCTTGAATGTCTTTGTTTAGCTGGGAATGGTTCGTGTACTTCGGCCTCTCCTTCGGGGTTGTTGTGTCTTCAGTCGGCGCTCTCTTCTCTCTCGCCACTCGCAAGAACAACAGCTTTATCATCTTGCATCTTCTACTACTCGTCAGTTCTCATCCTTTTTTATAACTCGTTTTTACAAAGAAAGGCTTATAAGGAGATGAATGAAGATTGAAATATTTGTGAGGTTGGAGTATGCGTTGCGGTTGGGAAGAATCTGTTGTTCCTTCTGCTCGTTCCTGATCTGGCGGACTTCAATTGGATCATCGCAGTCGCCACTCTTTCTTCCTTCCAGGCACTCTTTCACTTTTTCTCTTCTCTCCAAATATCTCTCTTCCTCAGTTGTTCTTGGTCGTCGCAATAATCGCAGAGCTGAGGACCTTGCGGACTCTTTCTGGCTAAATATCTTGTGAACGACGAATATGAGCGCTCGGGTCTTCCCCAATCAAATCTCACTACTTTTGCCTTTCTTCTTATAATTAATTCACTTCAATATTTTCTTAAAACATGGAATGTTTTTCAATTTTCATCTCTAGCATGCATACATTGTGCATTCACGTATACGATGTACATATGTATGTACATACATATATGAACATATCCATTCCCATGTTATCTTAATGTAGTAAGGCATCCATATTCTTTCTACGGACAACGACAAGGGAGAAATCTAGTAAACCTACAGAACAAACTTCTGTATACTAGCGAACTGTTTATAAAAGTGAATTGGGGCAAACAAGAGAGAAAGTGAGAGGGAGAGGGAGAGAGAGCCAGTGAGGAGGAGATAGAGAGAGAGAGAGAAAGAGGGAGCGGAGATAGAGAAACGGAGAGGAAAGATGAAGAGAGGATAGAACGTGGCCTGGAATGACGGAGAAGCCGGCTGGCTTCGCAATGGTGAAGACTGAAAACACGAAAGGAATCCTCTCCCTTCTGCTCTGCCTTCAATTCTTCATCGCAATCATTCACGGCACTGAGGCTTTTCTTGTTCTTCTCAGAGATGTTCAGCTAATTAATTACGAAGCGACCAGGCGAGAATTATTCCTTTCCTTCTCTAACCATAAAATAACATTCATTTACTTATCAATTCGAAGAAGATGATTCGGTCCACATAATTAAATGGATGAAAAGAGCAGCAAAAGCAAAGTCGGAATGACAGGAAGAAAGAGCGTTAAATTTGCTGCAAAATGATGATCATTGAAGAAATCTTCGGGCGTGCCTATATTAGCTATGGCGAGAGCAATGCTCGCGAGTCTGTCAAAAAGGCTCATTTCGGACTCTGAGACACAGTGCAAGCACATTCATCGATCCGTAACTGTGCTAAGTCTTAATATCAGAACATCATCCATTTCCGCACGTCCAATCATATCATAAGAAATAGGGTGAAATTTGGTAGAAGATGAATACCTTTCAATAAAATTCCAAGTATATGATGTTTTGCTATTAATCATAGAGAGATAGAGAGAGCGAGAGAGAGAAAGAAAAAGAGTGAGTGAGGGAGAGCGAGAGAGAGAGAGAGAAAGAGTGAGTGAGGGAGAGCGAGAGAGAGAGAGAGAGCGAGAGAGAGAGTGAGGGAGGGAGAGCGAGAGAGAGAGAGAGAGAGAGAGAGAGAGAGAGAGAGTGAGGGAGGGAGAAAAGCAAAGATAAGCTTGCTTCCAGAATAACGATGGTGATCTTCCTGCTGGCTAACGCAGCTTGGCTCCTATTCGTGCTATTGTCTCTTTTCGGTCTTTGCCTCAACTCGTCAACCCTTCTTCTTCCGCATCTCATATACTTGGTTTATAAAAAAAAATGGGGGTAGAGCTCTCACTCTCTCCTTTCAGACTCTTCTCTCTCCGCTTAGCTGTGCTCTATCCATTCTACTTCTCTTCTCTGCTACTCGTCTCTGGTCGTGTCTCCTCATGCTCTCCACTAACGTTTTGCTTGTAGTTTCGCTTCGGCAACATTATTGCACTTTCAAAATATTGAGAAAATAAAGATATTGCCCTCATCAAAATAATGGGTTGCTGCCATTGCAAACTTAAAAAAAGATATGGCAAGAAACTTTGTCGGATAATCAAGGCATTGCGAGAGGCTTTTTGCTACAAATTTGACTTTTTTTGCCACAAACAATTCATGCACTAATTAATTTTTTTAACACAAATTTCTGCACTTAATTTATTTTTTTTCTATACAAATTACTTTATGCTCCAAATTGAATGCTTCTCACATCAGTCATCACTTTCCCGGAGTACTTCCCAAGTACACAGAACCACTACATCTTCTATATAAACTCCCACTCGTGAGAGATACAGCAAAGACATTGCTGGCGAGAACATCTCGCCGTATAATATCTGGCGCTTCTGTGAGAGGCCACTTTGGTGAGAGAGAGAGAGAGAGAGAGAGAATACCTTGTAGTTAATTTTGTGGCGAGGACAAAGATAACAAATAGCTGGCTACAGGCGTGGTATTCCTTGTTGTGGGAAAGAGGGCTGAAACGGGATCTTACAGCTTGAAATAAGTTAATTTTGCATTACATTTGGAGAAAAAAATTTAAATTAATGGTAAGGACGTAAATATTTTATAGCAAAAAAAAAGTATATTAGTGATACGAAATTCTTTTGGGGCAAAAAAAGTCATATTTGTGATACAATATAGGTTTTCCGTTAATAATTCCATAAGCTAAGCTAAAAAAATATTGGACTAAACAGCATGCTAAGCCTTACAGATTACGCATGGCACAAAATGAGCTCGCTAAAAATTTACCGCCAATTGCTCTCTTGAAACGATTAATGTAAAATATAAGTTGCACCACCACACAACGCATCAGCATCAATTTGTTTTAGTGCAGTACTGTATGTTCGCATCGTCATCTATGTCACTTAATTTTAGCACTAACTGCAGGTTTGCCCAGGGCAAAATGAAAATGAGTGAACTGAGACATGCGTATGTGCTAATTTGGTTGTTCTGAAAGCGTATGTATTGGTCCGGTGCCGCAATCGAGGGCTGCCCATCGATTGGAGGTGATGAAATAGTGAGGAGAGGGATGAGAGAGCAGACTAGCAGCCGCTTCACTGAACACTCGCGTCTCTCATGAAGCAAGCGGGCTGTTGCTCTCCTTGCTCTCGTTCTAAAGAACGTCCAAGATATCCATAGCTTCAATAACTGAATTGCTCTGTACTAGGTCTTTATTATTTATGGTCACGTTGATAACCGTTTGGAAATTTGGCTACGCATTCGACACCCGCTTATACCGTAGTTTTTTTTTCATTCGCGCGCTTTTTCTTATTTCGAAAACATGATTTAAATTGTTTAGACGATGCCTCCTAGAAAAGGAAGAAGTAGAGGATCCGGTGCTGGGGCTACTTCGAAAGGGCGAGGCAAAGGAAAAGTATCTTCAACCCGAGGGCGAGCATCGACTGCTTCACGGCCTTCTAAGTATTTCCTTCGACTTATTAATCCTTTTTGTTAATACGCAATGAATATTTTGAGGGCAAGGCCGTGGGAAGCTGAAGATGACGATTATGTTGTTGATTACGCCTCGGATATCGATGATGAAGACGAAGCAGACACTAGCAAAGGTTCGGATATGCCTCCTAAAATATATCTTCAGACCGTGTTTATTTTTACTTATCTTACGATGACCGCCATCATTGTGTGGTTATTGTGGAAGATTTCACTAATATAAAGGCTTTCATTTAGAAAAGGATGTTTTCGACTTCGACAATGTGGAAGATGACGTTGATTTGGATGCTTGCGACTCTAATAAGATCAATGAAGATCCAGACGAGGTGCTTCTTGTTTCCAACTTTGTTAATATAAATACTGTTTTGTTGTTTCTGTGGTATTTCTACTTCTAAAACTTATGTGCTTGTGGATAATCTCAGGTCGACGATGTTTTGCTATGTCCTTGGATCGAGCTTCCAGCCCCAGAGATCCCTTTGCTCGAGTTGCCTTCGTCCAGTCGAGACCTCCCGTTACAGTCCAATCTATTAATGGAAGCATTACAGGTTATTACTTAATTTGAATGTGTTTATAAAGTAACATCTGAATTGTGAATTAAAGGTGTATGAAGTGTGTCGAAGCTTCCACCGATCCTTGTACATTTCTCCGTTCCTCTTCGAAGATCTCTGTGCTGCTCTCACTGTCACGGAACACAACGCTCTTCTCGCTGACCTTCACATTTCTTTATTCAAGACTATGTTGCGGTATCCGAATTCTTCTTGTAAAGCATTCCGTTTGCAACGGATCTTTTGAAGGGATGATGACGAGGAGAATGTGGCTTATGCCGCGACGGACACGAACAACGCTTTCAACATTCTCGTGCAACTGCTCGAGCCAATGACTTACGCCGAGGCAAGGGAAGGCTGTGTGGATGTGAAGAATCTCTTTCTCTGCAGGTCATTCGCCAGTACGCAGAATCGGATGCGTGTCGTGTGCCTGCCGAGGTTCTTCGTCTCCTCTCTGAGTCTAATTATCCCTTCGTGAATGCGGAACAGCGAATCCTCGTGCTCTCTTGGCTTTGTGACCGCTTTCTCCACTCGCAAGTCTTCAGGAAGATCGCTAAGAATGACGGGAGGATCACGGTTTGTTTCTGCTTCTTTAGTTGCTTCCCTCGAGCAAGTTGCCATTAGATGGATGACAAATGCCGCGACTGCAATCGGCCGGGAGACTTGTTGCCCTGTGACAACTGCGAGGCTGCATACCACTTGGACTGCGCTAGCATGGCCGATGTGCCGGATGGCCAGTGGCTCTGCGCCGTCTGCGAGGTTCTTCCTCCCACCAATATACACTTGCTATCTTCTCTTGTTGAGGTTCACCGAGTGCGGGGAGTGGTTGACTGTCTCCCCCTCGGAGAACAGGCCTCTCGCCAACCTCTCCGCATGCAACCCATCGGCTTCGATCGCCATGGACGCACGTATTGGTTTATCGCCCGCCGTGTCTTTGTGTTAGTTTCTTTGCTCTGGTATATGAATGGAGCACAGAAAATGGGTGATCTTACAGCCAGGACCGCGTGAGTGACGAAGTCTATTACTATTCCACGGCCCCTCAACTCCACGAGCTCCTTACTCGACTTGACTCCCTAAGACTTGAACAACGTCTCTGTCGCATCTTTAGACAGCATCTGCCTGTAATTGTTGAGCAGGTTTGTGCTGTTGACATTTCTGTTCACTTTCTCATGGTTAAGATGTCGGTGACAATGGAATTGACGAATGAGCGGAGGGAAGAACTGATAGGGTCTCTGGGGAAGAGAGGCCTGGCTGCAAACGTTGAACACGCATATCTTCACATGGACAATTGTCAGCCGGGTTCAAAATTCCATTGAAGAGAAGTAAATGCAGCATTTCCAGTGAATCGCATCTCCGAAATCGTTGCGGAGTGCTTCGAAAGAACGTCCGGAGTAGAGATAACGAAGGAAGAATTGGAGAGAGAACAGGCAGTTTACGATGATGAGAATGAAGAATTGCCAAGGAGGATAGAACGTATGATGGGCATTGTCCAAGGAACCCTTCTCAACACTTTCTGGAGTGGTGGAGTGGATCGTTAGTATCTTTCTTATTCTTGTCATTTTGAACTGTTTGGGTTAAGGGGATGAAGAGAGTGTTGGTTGTTGTAGAAGAGCAGGTTCTCTTGCACAAGGAAGAGAAGGAAGGGTCGGACGAGGATATGAGTACGGCTTTCCGTCTTGGCTACACCGACAAGGGCTATCGTGGCTACAAGAACCACTACGCTATTTGTGACTTTGCCAAACCAAACGGCATTCGCGTGAAAGTGAGTTGATTTCATCAAATGTTCTTTCCTACTCGAGTTGTTTGCAGGAAAGAGACAAGAAGAAGTACATGGCAGGCCGCTTCTCCCTTGTGGACGAGGGCCATTTCGAGTGGTCGCTGGCCAAGGGGAAGGATCTCTTCGGCAACGAGGTGCTGGCCATCAAGTACATGGAATGGATGATTAACCGGATGCATCGGCGGATTCCCCTCGAGTTGATGCACCGCGGCTGGCCGCGCGCTCTGGCCAAGTTCAACCAGGTACCCTTCCTTTTAAGTGCTCATTGATTTGAATGAAATTGTTAGTGACTGGCCTTTTAGATGCTGTCGAGTGCGAAGAGTATGGCCGCTCTGCGCGAATGTCTTCTTCTCTTGGAATGCGGAATGAGAAAGACTCTTTTCCATCCTCAATGGTGGAATTCTCTCGGCTGCACTCGCTTCCTCAGGCAGACTTCTGAGCAGAGAGAAGAGAAATCCAAGGAAGAACAGAGAAGGAAGAAAACTGAACGGGTTCGTTTTTCTCTTCCTTTGCGAACGTTTTCATTTCCAATCTGGGATTGAAGGAGCTGCTAACTGCGGATGCGGACGACGACTCCATTGTCTGGGTGAAGTACACGAAGCTGGGCGGGCCTCCGAAACATAACATTTGGAGACTCAAGGACGAGCAGTTCAGAGTCAACGGCATTGGGGCCCTCGGCGGCTGGAGTTGGCGCTCCAGCACTGCGGTTTCTGTATTCCAACTACCTCCCAGACATAACTCGGTTGTTCATTTTATATTTCTTGCCACTTCAACATTATTGCTGTTCAGAATGACGCTGAGTGGAAGAAAAGGAGCTCTCGACTTGGCGGTATCGTGGATGCTATCGTGAAGCAGCGGGAACAAGTGGAGACGGAGAAGAGAAGGGAGATGGAGGGACCTTCCGGGTGTTTCTCTCCCTCCTGTCAAAATGCGTGGAGCACTACCTCTTCCTGCTACTCTGTCCGATGTCGGCTCCAAGCAAGGAGAGGTACTCTATTTCGATTTCTTTCAAGTGCTCTGAATGTTATGTATTATTCCTTTTGGTTAAGAAGGAACATTTGCAGATGCTGCAGCTGTGGAAAAAGAGAGGAAAGCAGAGAACGACCTGAAGAGATCTAGAGAGTTAGGCAGCCAAGTACCGTATCCCATGCCTTCTACACTTCGGTTTACAACTCGCAAACACAATAAGATGAGCATATTCGTCCTCCAAGACAGGTTTGATCGTTGCTTTTTAAACTGTGGATTGTTGACTGACATCCAAGAAGATTGTTTATATGCAGTCCGTCTATAACATAACTACTGTTTCAGTTTGCACTTACATGAAATATAGATTTGCGTATTGGCTTTAGTTAGGCCGGATTTGCATTTTAGTTTCTTTCTCTTTTCTTGGAAAATGGGTGTATTAATTTAGACTGTACTTAATGGCTGTGAGTCCTCTCTCAGGTACCTGCGGAGACTGGCCAGGCAAGGCGGACTCATCGCGGCGTTGTGGTTCCCTGGTTTCAACAGAACAGCCAAGTCGAACCTCACAGTTTGGAACTACCCTTGCTATCGTCCACTCTTCGATCACTGCTGGAGGTCTGCTTTCCCATTCTTTACTTTCATATACCTTGAGAATTTTCTTTAATTTTTGAAAATATATTATTTTGTTGGACGTTCTGTAGGAGTGGGGGCAAAAACGTTTAGAATTGGTAATTTTATAGGAATACCGAGAGGGTAGGATGGATTTCTGAAATATAGAGATAGAACAAGACAGAAGGAGTTGAAATTATGGAGAAGGACATTGAAGAATCAGGCATATATCCTGCACGCCCCCCCCCCTCTGCAGGTACAACACAATGCGAGTGCGGTCTCTGCATGGCCTGGCAGTGCAGCTGCGTCTTCTCTGGGCCTGCGTTAAGTGGAGCGAGTTCACACCCGACGACTCCAATGTTATTCTTTTATTTTAATTCCTGGTAGAATTAGTGAAAGAAATAACGAAAAGTATAAAATAAAAGTAAGGAATTAGCGAAAAAGATATTGATCCGAGGTTGCCATAAAACTGTCTCATTCACGATTAGTTCCTTTCTCTTCAGCAACCGATGGTCATTGTCCACCTCGCGGACCGAGATGAGGAGAGAACTGTCGTGGACCACAAGGAGATGCCCCCAGACGGACTCTACGAGAGATACGAAGTGAGTCTGCGGATCATCCCAATCGACGGAGATCTGGAGAGCATCCCAGACTACGACAACGACAGTGAGAAGAGCTCGAGCACTTCATCTCGGAGGGGAGACAGTGAGTCCTTCCACTCCTTGTCTTCCCTTCTTCATTCTCTGTGGCAGGTTCACGCAAGAGGAAGTCAGCCCTCCGCTACGGAGCAACCGCTTCCCGCTCCTCCATTGCTGAGCCAAGACATGTCTGGGTCGATGGAGTGGACTTGAAGCTGTGGGAGATCCGAGCGTACTGGGAGGAGAGAGCCAGACTGGAGGCAAGGCTGGCAGCTGTCAAGGCACGACGGCAAGGTTAGCAGGAGAAAGGGCTATTGGAGAGGAGAGTAATGGTTGCTGTTGGAGAGGCGACTTCTGGAATGATTCATCCCTCCCCGATCCGCATTCCACTTGGGACGCAGTCGAATGGCTCAGCCAAGAAACCGAGATACGACTTGTCTGTCATGGACACGAGTTCGCACTCCATGAGAAGAACTGCAGCAGGGAAGGAATTCATCGGCGGGCAGATCCGGGGAGGAGGGGGCAAGGCTCCTGCTGCCTACATCCAGGTATGCTCTGTTGTGTAGAAAGTCAACAGATCAGTTCTTGCAGCAACGCGAGTCCGGAGCCCCCCGTGTAGTGGTTGTCAATTCGACAGAGCGAGAGACAGACCCGAGTGGCTCGACCACTTCCCCTCCAGTTGCCCGCTTCCCCTCCACTTCTGGCCCTCGCTCTATGGTGCGTGCCAGTGGGGGCAACGTAGTGAAGGTGCCTTCGACCGGGAAGGTCATCATGATCCGCCGTCCCGACGGCTCCACTCAACTCATCCAAGCAGTCAAGGCTGTCAACCCAGCAATCGATGATGCAACACAACAGCCGAGGTCAGTTCAAGTCTCACGAAGACCACGAATGAAGGAGGTTCTTGATACAACCAAGAAATACAATCGCTCCTTTTAATTCATTGTAATATGTGTTTTGAGTTGTCATTATGTTGAATGTTGCGAACTAATTTTTGCTAGAACAATGGTTTTTTTCTTCTTCTTTCAGCTTGGAATTTTTTCCCAGGAAATACGTTATTTGAGATATTCGGGAATAACGGAAGATGGAAGAAGGATTGTTACTACTGTGGCTGGCGGGCAAGGTGGATTCGTTGGGGCTCAGCCAGCACGTCTTCTTCGAATTCAGGTAGGCTTTTTACCTCTTGCAACTTTTTTTCTTTTCATCTTTTAATCTTTTCATCGGTTTTTCGACAATCATTCATTTTTTTTAAAATTTACAATGCTTTTTAACACATTTCAACTTGAAGCGCATGACAGTGTGAAATAGAGTCTCAGTCTCTGATGTCCGTGTACCCTCCAGTGCTGAAATAAGTCAGTCAGTGTTGTATTCCCCCGGGCCAAAGGGCCGGAACTATTTTTTAAAACGGTATTTCACTTTGTTATCCCCCGAGTTGGCGGTTTGGCCGTTTGTAACCCCCGGCCCAAGTCCCGAGGCAGGCACTATTTCAGCACTGGTATTCTCGCTGTTTTGATCGTCTGTTTTCTTAATTGTAATAACCTAACTTGATTGAAACCATGTTGTTATGTAATTGGGAGGTTTCTTTTGTGTACGAAAATCCATAGTCATACAGTTACACATGTAATTTCCTTCTTTTTATGGGAACTCATTCTTTAAAAAATTCCATGAACTTTAATTAACCTAGCTTATTCCTTTAATATAATGTAAATGGTGTATCTCTTAGGTGTCTTTCTCACCTCTAATAGCCCTTGCATAGACTGTTGCAGAACGAAGGTAGGACTTAGTGTCACCAACACATTCCTGTCAATACCATGGTCAACATTTTAATTAAACTGAATATTTTATTTTCCCACTATTCTTTAAATAGAGAAATGCCTTGTTTAATTTTAATTTAAAAAATATATATTGGTTGGCATTCGGGGACTGAAGAAAAAAGGTACTGTCGATTTGACGTACGCACCCTGATTTTGAGCCTCCCCAAAGCCCTACTCTCCACGTTTTTTTAAAAACGTTTTTGAGGAACCGTTTGACATTCTGGGCACCATTCCTCCTCCCTCACCCTGCTCAGTAAACAAGTTGATCTATATCATTGAAATCACATAAAAAGTGTGTTTAGGAATATTCCTTTAGCTGAGTTCATATTAAATATATAAAAAAGAAATATGTGTTACTGTGTCGGTTGTGGTAATCGTGAAGCATATCCACCAGTTACTGATTAGAAATTTTCGGTTAAGTATGAAGCCGACAGAATTTACGGACGTGGCCTGAGACTGAATCATTTTTCTCGACACTGTCATGCATGTCCATTTGGAATCTACGTTCAAATAAAGTATAGAGTTAAGCTATAAAATGCGAATGTCGAATGTCCGATGAAAAACGAACTTTCAAATAGTAGCAAAGAAAGTGGCACAAAAAGGGTGATTTTGTCAACCGTACCGAGCGAGAAGACACGGATAGACTAATTATCGGTTAATTGGCTATTACTATACACCTAAAAACATGAATTTATTCAATGGCTGACAAATCATACACCGGAATTTGTAGAAGTTGATAACCTTTTGGCCATTATTGTATTTCAGCCACCGAAGGCGTCCGCGAATCCAATTCGGTCCGTGAGTGCGGCAACTTTCAGGACGGAAGATCCGTTCATGCGACGGATGGCTGTTGAGAAGGTTCTATCTCTCTCTATCTCTCCCACTCTCGCTGTCTCTCTCTCTCTCTCTCTTGTTCTCGCTCCTGAATCCTTGTCTGTTTTGCAGGCGGTGACTGGAATGCCCGTCGGAGGCCGCCGTCCAGTGCCTGCTGGCTTAGCCGGAGGGAGTGCGGGGGGCAGTGGGAGTGGGGACATCTACGCAACCTACTACGGAGAGAGCAGCAACGAAGCGATCGATGTCGCTGCTTACCAAGAACTCGCCAGCAGAGGATACAGGCCTCCCGGACGACCCCCTGGCAGACTCGCTAGCACTTTTGGGTTTGTGAATTCCTGTCTTCGGTGCCATGAGAATCATTCCATGTGTAAAGATGGAGAACTAAATATATTCACTTGAAGATACTCTCCAAAGACTCAGCAACGGCTGATTCCACGGACGCAGATGTATAGTGGCGCCAGTGTAACAGTCAGTTTGTTGCTTTTACAATATTAATCGAGTGGATTCGTTCTTGTTGGTGGGGATGCAAATGTTCAGAGTGAGATTATTTAGGAGATTCCTGAGCAAGTAGGAGATAGAAACATCGGAAAGGTAGGGACGAGTGAAAGCGAAACGGCTAACATGGGAAAAGGCAGTTGAAGTAGGGGTAAAAATTGATGCAAGACATAGTTTGGGAGCTCCTGGTAATTCTGACCGTGTAAAATGGATAACAAATGATGGAGTTTCAGGATGAAAGAATGTCTGCTAGCGAGCATGACTACTTTGACCACAATTAGGCTGATAAATGCAGCATTTGGAAATCACAATGTCATATGATCTTGTATTCCTGTTATTTTTTACATTCTTAATGCTACAAACGGGGTAACCGTTATCTTGTGAAGGATCAGCTTTGTTTACTATTCTGCTTTGTTCTGTGCCGTGTGAGACACCCATCCACAAATATGATGGACTTTGTTTTTTTTTTTTACTTGCGAGCTTTTATAATGAATGACTTCTTTACCGGTATGGATATTTATAACGACAGAATGTTTATTCTGCCCTATCAGATGGTTTTACCAAAACAAATTTTTAATATCTCATTGTTGACCGAACAATTCCTTCTTATCTTTCTATATTGATTGAAATATTGTTTTGTTAACTAGACCTTGGATTGCCTAATAAATTTTGTGTTGTGGTATTGTGTCTCACACGGTACTATTGAGCAGAATAAATATGAACGAGAACATGGAAAGAATGTTGGGTTCCATTTGAAGATAGAATTTCTGACGATTAACAATGAGAGTCGGCGGGAGATTAAAGAGTGGATTCAGGGAGGAAACCAATTCGGTCTGGGCACGCAGCCGGCTGTGCGCAGAGTCACGACGTACAAAGAGTTCTGCGAGAAACGGGGGATCACGGATGCCATGAGGTCCGTCTCTCACCTGCTCTCACCCTCCCTTGCTTCCTCTCCCTCTCTATTCTCTGACTCTCATCTGCTCTCGCCCTCCCTTGCTCCCTCTCCCTCTGCTCTCACCCTCCTCTCTTCCCTCCCCCTCTCTGTTCTCTGTCTCTCTTCTGCTCTCACCCTCCTCTCTTCCCTCCCCCTCTCTGTTCTCTGTCTCTCATCTGCTCTCACCCCCTCTCTTCCTTCCCCTCTCTGTTCTCTGTCTCTCATCTGCTCTCACCCTCCCTTGCTCCCTCTCCCTCTCTACTCTCTGTCTCTCATCTGCTCTCACCCTCCTCTCTTCCCTCCCCCTCTCTACTCTCTGTCTCTCATCTGCTCTCACCCTCCCTTGCTCCCTCTACCTCTCTACTCTTTGTCTCACATCTGCTCTCACCCTCCTCTCTTCCTTCCCCTCTCTGTTCTCTGTCTCTCATCTGCTCTCACCCTCCCTTGCTCCCTCTCCCTCTCTACTCTCTGTCTCTCATCTGCTCTCACCCTCCTCTCTTCCCTCCTCCTCTCTACTCTCTGTCTCTCATCTGCTCTCACTCTCCTCTCTTCCTTCCCCCTCTCTGTTCTCTGTCTCTCATCTGCTCTCACCCTCCCTTGCTCCCTCTCCCTCTCTGTTCTCTGTCTCTCATCTGCTCTCACTCTCCTCTCTTCCTTCCCCCTCTCGTTTCTCTGTCTCTCATCTGCTCTCACCCTCCCTTGCTCCCTCTCCCTCTCTACTCTCTGTCTCTCATCTGCTCTCACCCTCCTCTCTTCCTTCCCCTCTCTGTTCTCTGTCTCTCATCTGCTCTCACCCTCCCTTGCTTCCTCTCAATCTCTATTCTCTGACTCTCATCTGCTATTCACCCTCCCTTGCTCCCTCTCCCTCTGCTCTCTGTCTCTCATCTGCTCTCACCCTCCTCTCTTCCCTCCCCCTCTCTGTTCTCTGGCTCTCTTCTGCTCTCACCCTCCTCTCTTCCCTCCCCCTCTCTGTTCTCTGTCTCTCATCTGCTCTCACCCCCTCTCTTCCTTCCCCTCTCTGTTCTCTGTCTCTCATCTGCTCTCACCCTCCCTTGCTCCCTCTCCCTCTCTACTCTCTGTCTCTCATCTGCTCTCACCCTCCTCTCTTCCCTCCCCCTCTCTACTCTCTGTCTCTCATCTGCTCTCACCCTCCCTTGCTCCCTCTACCTCTCTACTCTCTGTCTCTCATCTGCTCTCACCCTCCTCTCTTCCTTCCCCTCTCTGTTCTCTGTCTCTCATCTGCTCTCACCCTCCCTTGCTCCCTCTCCCTCTCTACTCTCTGTCTCTCATCTGCTCTCACCCTCCTCTCTTCCCTCCCCCTCTCTGTTCTCTGTCTCTCTTCTGCTCTCACCCTCCCTTGCTTCCTCTCCCTCTCTATTCTCTGACTCTCATCTGCTCTCGCCCTCCCTTGCTCCCTCTCCCTCTGCTCTCTGTCTCTCATCTGCTCTCACCCTCCTCTCTTCCCTCCCCCTCTCTGTTCTCTGTCTCTCTTCTGCTCTCACCCTCCTCTCTTCCCTCCCCCTCTCTGTTCTCTGTCTCTCATCTGCTCTCACTCCCTCTCTTCCTTCCCCTCTCTGTTCTCTGTCTCTCATCTGCTCTCACCCTCCCTTGCTCCCTCTCCCTCTCTACTCTCTGTCTCTCATCTGCTCTCACCCTCCTCTCTTCCCTCCCCCTCTCTACTCTCTGTCTCTCATCTGCTCTCACCCTCCCTTGCTCCCTCTACCTCTCTACTCTTTGTCTCTCATCTGCTCTCACCCTCCTCTCTCTCCTTCCCCTCTCTGTTCTCTGTCTCTCATCTGCTCTCACCCTCCCTTGCTCCCTCTCCCTCTCTACTCTCTGTCTCTCATCTGCTCTCACCCTCCTCTCTTCCCTCCTCCTCTCTACTCTCTGTCTCTCATCTGCTCTCACTCTCCTCTCTTCCTTCCCCCTCTCTGTTCTCTGTCTCTCATCTGCTCTCACCCTCCCTTGCTCCCTCTCCCTCTCTGTTCTCTGTCTCTCATCTGCTCTCACTCTCCTCTCTTCCTTCCCCCTCTCGTTTCTCTGTCTCTCATCTGCTCTCACCCTCCCTTGCTCCCTCTCCCTCTCTACTCTCTGTCTCTCATCTGCTCTCACCCTCCTCTCTTCCTTCCCCTCTCTGTTCTCTGTCTCTCATCTGCTCTCACCCTCCCTTGCTTCCTCTCAATCTCTATTCTCTGACTCTCATCTGCTCTCACCCTCCCTTGCTCCCTCTCCCTCTGCTCTCTGTCTCTCATCTGCTCTCACCCTCCTCTCTTCCCTCCCCCTCTCTGTTCTCTGTCTCTCTTCTGCTCTCACCCTCCTCTCTTCCCTCCCCCTCTCTGTTCTCTGTCTCTCATCTGCTCTCACCCCCTCTCTTCCTTCCCCTCTCTGTTCTCTGTCTCTCATCTGCTCTCACCCTCCCTTGCTCCCTCTCCCTCTCTACTCTCTGTCTCTCATCTGCTCTCACCCTCCTCTCTTCCCTCCCCCTCTCTACTCTCTGTCTCTCATCTGCTCTCACCCTCCCTTGCTCCCTCTACCTCTCTACTCTCTGTCTCTCATCTGCTCTCACCCTCCTCTCTTCCTTCCCCTCTCTGTTCTCTGTCTCTCATCTGCTCTCACCCTCCCTTGCTCCCTCTCCCTCTCTACTCTCTGTCTCTCATCTGCTCTCACCCTCCTCTCTTCCCTCCTCCTCTCTACTCTCTGTCTCTCATCTGCTCTCACTCTCCTCTCTTCCTTCCCCCTCTCTGTTCTCTGTCTCTCATCTGCTCTCACCCTCCCTTGCTCCCTCTCCCTCTCTGTTCTCTGTCTCTCATCTGCTCTCACTCTCCTCTCTTCCTTCCCCCTCTCGTTTCTCTGTCTCTCATCTGCTCTCACCCTCCCTTGCTCCCTCTCCCTCTCTACTCTCTGTCTCTCATCTGCTCTCACCCTCCTCTCTTCCTTCCCCTCTCTGTTCTCTGTCTCTCATCTGCTCTCACCCTCCCTTGCTCCCTCTCCCTCTCTACTCTCTGTCTCTCATCTGCTCTCACCCTCCCTTGTTTCCTCTCCCTCTCTTCTCTTCATTTCTCAACTGCTCTCACCCTCCCTTGCTTCCTCTCCCTCTCATCTCTCCATCTCTCCTGCTCTCACCCTCCCTTGCTCCCTCCCTCTCTCTGCTCGCTCTCTCTCTGCTCCCTCCCTCTCTCTGCTCGCTCTCTCTCTGCTCCTTCCCTCTCTCTCTCTCTCTTCTCTCCTCTTCCTGTTGCAGACGTCCTATGCGATCTCTTCGCTTTGACTTCGAGCAGAATGAGGAAGAAGAGCGAGCGATAAGCGAGGCCATTGCGAAGGAAGAAGAGATGATGCGACGGGAGGACGAGTTCAAGGCGGGGCGCATTCCAGGTTTGCTACTCTTCTACATCCGGAGGGTTACTGTAGCTACTTTGATCTTTATTTATATTATTCATTTGTGTTTCTGTAGGACACCAGTCGGAATTCAACTCGGAATTGTGGCAGTCGACGGGAGTTCGGGAGCCACTCGCTATGCCTCTCTTCCCACGCACTTCTCATTCCATTCTTTCACACAGACAGGGCGACTCCAACGACACCAAGATCATCAAGAGTGTCAGAGAGTACAGCAAGAAAGAGAGAGGGAAAGAAAGAGAGAGAGAGATAGAGAGTTAGTTTCCGTGTTCCTTGTTTTGTATGGTAGCTGATGCTTCAGATGCTGGACTCAATGATAATGCAAGTATGCAAATGGGATCGTATTCATGGATGGTACAAGCAGCACATGAAGAGTCTAGGGCGCAGAGTGGATGTCGACTCGAAGATGTTCGTACTTTCATTCTCTCATCTCTTCTGAGAGGGGTCAAATGGTTTCAGTGGCCGACGCAAAGTTCTTGGAAGGGCGCAGGAGGCAGCTTTGGCCGAGAGGGTGGACATCATCAAGCGGGAGATCAATAAGAGAAGATGCCAACTCGAACACGCTGCTGAGTTGGATCTGGGAGTCCCCGCCCCTTGGAGGCGGTCACGGGGAAGGCCCACTCGTTGTCAGTCTGCATCTTCTGTGCCTTTTCTGGCTATTTTCGTTATCGATTATATTACTTGAGTTGCTTTGCATATTAGGCAGGCTTGCGAGGAAAATGATGAAACTCTCACTGCCTTGTAATGTCTACGAAGTATTCTTTGCAGTGCCGCGCATCGAAGTGAGCCCCACGAAGAGAAGTTCTTCAGTCGCCACCCGCCCTTCCACAGTCGTGAACCCCGCTGAGATCTCACTCGGATCGCCCTCCCAACTTCTTCATAGAGATGACGAAATTCGCAGAATGCCAAAGGAAGAGAAGATCGAAGAAGAGGAAATAAAACAAGACGAAGCTCCGCTTGCATCTCGTGAGGAGAACATTGGACAACGAGTACACCGGAAGAGAACTTCCGATTCAGAGAGCTCATCTGTACAGCACTCTAAGAGAATCAAGGTATCAGAAAGGATAAGGAGAGAGAGAGGTGTAGAGAAGGCAGAGAGTAGATATAGAGAGACGCCTTACAGTGTCAGATACTCTTGAGGTGGAAGCGAGTGACTGCGAAGTGGATGAGGAGCAAAGAATAGGGAGGGATAGCGTACCTCCATGCGGCTTCTGCGGCAAGAAGTACAACTCTAAGAAGTATGCAAGCACGTTGTCAGCAGTTAGGGAAATACATGTGAATGCTTCACCGTCTCCACTCTCTCTCTATCTTTCTCTCTCTTCTCTATGTCTCGGTCTGTCTGTCTCGCTCCCTCTTCTCTATGACTCTGTATGTATGTATGTCTCTCTCTCTCTCTCTCTCTCTCTCTCTGTTTCTATTGCAGAGTGTACATGCAATGCTGCACGTGCGCAAAGCTGTTCCACGCGCGATGTCTGGGTGTGTCAGAGAAGAAAGCAAAGAAGCAGCTGTCGGAGTGGAAGTGCATGGAATGCGAGTCGGCAGCCAACCAACTCTACTGTGTCTGCCGGACACCTTATGATGACAGCAAGTCAGTCCCCTCTCCATTTCTCATGGTTCTTTTACTTCTCTCTCCTGGTTCTTTTTGTCTCCTGCTGACAATCAATCGTGTTTACACTCTCCGCTGTCCTTTTCTCACGTACTCTTTCCGTTGCATGCTGTGGTTCCTTGACAGAGATTGTAAATTGTAGATTCTACGTAGGTTGCGATGCATGCGAGGGCTGGTATCACCCGACATGCGTGGGGATCACCAAAGAGTCAGTCGCCCCTTCTCTGGTCATCCTCCCCCCCCCCCCACTGATCCCATTCAGAGAGGCCGAGACCATGGCCGAGTACATCTGTCCGTTGTGTGCGGCAGCCTCTGGCAGTGGAATGGCTGGCCCCGCCCACTCGGAAGAAGCCACTGAAGAGGCAGAGGAGGGCGCAGAGGGGATGACGACGGCGCAGGCGGATCCCCTGCTCACGGCAGCCCTTGGGAGGGCGGACTACGCTCTTCTCTGGACTATCATCGATGCCATCACAGCCCATCGATCCTCCTGGCCTTTTCGAAATCCTACCACTCAGGAAGATCATCCCAACTATGAAGAACCGGCTGATCGACCACTGGGTTAGGGATCTTCTTCTTCTTTTTAAAACTTGACTCTTATTCTTTTCGCCTTCTCTCTCTCTCTCTCTCTCTCTCTCTCTCTTCTCTCTCCCTTTCTAGATCTGAGTGTGATCCGAACGCGTCTGGAGCAGCTACAGTACGAGTCGATTTCTGGGATGGTGTGTGACATCCAACTGATGATTGCGAATGTACGCAACTTCTACCATGAGGACGCCATCCTTCTCGAATGTGCCGCTGATGTTGAGAGAACTCTCAACGACAAGGTTCAGCCTGCGACAAACATATGGGATAGAAAGGAGAGAGGAATTGGAGAGAGAGAAAGAGAGCCAGAAAGAAAACAGGGTAGAGAGAGAGAGAGAGAGAGAGAAGGGAAGAGGGAAGTGAGAGAGAAAGAGAGCGAAAAGTGAAAGGAAATTGAGAAAGTGAATGAGAAGGGAAAAACGGGGAGAAAGAGGGAAATAGAGCAGGGGGGAAAAGATAGAGAAATATAAGGATAGTGCGAACGGAATTGGGGGGGGGGGGAGAAGGCCAATTTTATATTATTTTGACAGCAATCTTTTCTCCATGGAAGTGCATTTTGTACATTGCAGGTGGAAGAAGTGCGCAAAACGTTGATTCAGCGAAGCAGAAATCGAAAGGTTAATTGAGGGAGGCTTCGTTATTTTGCTTGATTGTTATAATTGTTCAATGTTTTTGTCCTTGCAGCCCTCGGAATGCAAAACGTTCGATAGTTGCCTTGACATCGACACTGATCAACTCATCAACATCACCCTTGACCCTAATCTATTCCACTCTCTTGTTAATTCTAATTTGCAGTAGGAGCTTTGTTTTACATTATCTTGTAACATCATTACATCTTTGTTGTCTGTTAATTGGTGTGCTCTATTTTTATGCAATGTCTTATCTCTGTTGTATTATTGGTCGAGTGTGTTATTACTTTTGGCATTCAATGTGACTTTTTTTTATTTTGCCTTTTTTGTGCATCGGAGCTACCTACGGGATATTCTGTGTATACCTCTTATTTTGTGCTTACCTTCTTGTTGTTTCTAATTCTTATGTTTAAAAACAGTATCACAAGATAAATGTTTTCAGAAATGAATCGAAGCCTTAGAGATCGGTTATGCGAGCACCCGACTGATCTATTTTGAACGAGTTACAGTAGAAGTGGTGTTTGCAAAATATGTAGGATAATTAAAGAAGCGAATAATGGGAGATGGGATTCGCGGCGAGACGAGGATCATCTCTCTCAATCTCGGCGAACATCTCAACACGATCGTGCAGAGATTCCAGAAAGGTTGCGTCCCTTCGTCCTTCTCTCTTCATTTCATTCCTTCCAGATTGGCATGTCCAATTCGTGCTGGGAGAAAGTCTGCTCGGTCGGTCCGTGCGTCTCTTCACATCCATGAGTGGATCCGCCCCCCTCCCATGGACTGCAGGCTCTTCTTCTCTATCAGCCAAGGCCGAAGTTGTCTGCTGCACTCCTGGCTCCTACACTTACGAGTTCTTCGTGGATGACAGGTTACTCTTTCTCTTCTCACGCAGATCTGGACTGTTATATTCAGCTCGGAATCCTCCGGCTCTGGTTTCTTCCTGGTCGATCCTCAGCTGTCCATCAATCAGGACCCTCTTCCTCTTGATGCTGTCCTGTGCCAAACTCATCTTGTCAAGCTACTTGGTTTGTTACTTTTGTATCCTGTAAGGTCTTTTCATGATTTTTATGTCACTTTTGCTCTTCTGTCTTCATTTTCTCCCCTCTCTCTCTCCTCTCTCTCTCTCTCTCCTCTCTCTCTCTCTCTCTCTCTCTCTCTCCTCTCTCTCTCATCATCTCTCTAATGTCTCACAGGTCCCCTACCTGAGTGGGAAAGTCGTCTACGAGTCGCTGCAGAGAGTGGTTACAACATGATTCATTTCACTCCGATTCACGCTCTCGGAATCTCCAACTCGAGTTATTCAATCCGTTGTCATTATTCGGTCCACGAATCTCTCCATACGGTTCTCTTTTCTGTTTGTCTCTTCCTGTTTATTCTTTTCCATTTTGAGGCAGAGAAACAAGCGACATTTGACGACGTCTCCGCACTTGTCGGCCGTCTGGAAAGGGAATTGAATTTACTCTCCGTCCAGGATGTCGTCTGGAACCACGCTGCGAAGAATGCAGAATGGCTGCAGGTCTGTGAGAAGGGTTTGTATTCGATCCATTCCTTGTCTTGGATGCAGATTCATCCTGAGAGTGCGTACAACTGCTGGAACAGTCCCCATCTCCGCCCGGCTTATGTCATGGACCGACTTCTGCATCACTTTGGAAGACAAGTTTGTCCAGCACAACGAGCACTGTTCTGCTCTCTCTCTCTCTCTCTCTCTCGCTCTCTCGCTCTCTCTCGCTCTCTCTCTCTCTCTCTCCCTCTCTATCTCTGGCAGAAGTGCAAAAGTTGTGGGTTATAACAGATTGGAGAAGGTCTTTGGGCTGATCGAGGAATCCCAGCCGAGATCAACTCTGCACAGCACATTGAGGTTGTCTTAGGGACTTTGCTTCCTTGATGTTATGTTCGAAATGAGAATAAGTGAATTAGTTAAGTCTCTGAATCACTGGCTGAGCTCCTCCGTCCTTCCCTCAATTCGAGTGCACGAGTTCTTCCAGATCGATGTTCCTTCTGCTGCTTCCAAGTTTCATGGCATTGCAGCTGGTCCGTTTCCATTGACATGTCCATGAAGATCTAATTTTAATTTCGTTCCTGTTGTCTTATCCGACATTATTAATGTTAGGCGGACCAAGAAGTGACAACGTGAACGAGTCCCTTTGCCTGTTGCAAAGCGTGGAGTGGAAACGATTGGATGCTTCAGTTGATTGGGAAAAGGCAGACCGCATCTTCAATCGAGAAAGGTTGGCTGATTGAAGGGAGATGAGGGAGGCGATCTTTGACTTTGTAGAGGAGATGCGAAGAATGAAGAGGAGAGAGTGTCCAAGTGCGTCCAGTCATTCACTGAGCATCTCGAGCACTTGAATGAGGAAGGGCGGCGGAAGGGGGCTGAGGTTTCCTTCCCAGAGTGATTCTGGAAGGAAAGAAAGTTCTTTGAGATCGAGGCGTGCGCTCTGAACGCGTGCCTCGGCCATATCCGATACGAGAGAGTGGAAGGGAACGGCCCGAGACTGCCTCGTGTCTCCCCTGAATCTCCCCTCACTTGCGAGTGAGTTTCATAAGCACTTATTTCAGTCAAAGAAGACGTAGTGATCATATTGATCTGCTTGTAGTTATTTCCTCCATAAATGGCCTGAAGAAGAGTCGTGGGAGGAGGAGGAAAAGCTGGCATTCTCTCCTGACTGCGCTCCATTCATTATGGCCTTCAATGGATGGGTCATGAATTACAATCCTCTCGACAACTTCGCCCTTCCAAACTCGGCAGTTTATCTCCGGAGAGAACTCGTGTGCTGGGGAGACTCGGTCAAGTTGAACTACGGGGAGAAACCGGACCCGAACAGCTTCCTGTGGCAGTACATGGAGACTTACACGTGAGTCACCCTCTTCTCTTTCCTTCTCTCGAAGTTCTTTCTTTTAGGATGAAGTGTGCTGAGATCTTCCACG
Organism: Allodiplogaster sudhausi; assembly: GCA_945643635.1. Lineage (NCBI taxonomy): Eukaryota > Metazoa > Nematoda > Chromadorea > Rhabditida > Diplogasteridae > Allodiplogaster > Allodiplogaster sudhausi. The sequence goes on from CALZFC010000005.1 coordinate 5,106,590, forward strand.
GCCTGCGGATTGACAATGCACACAGCACTCCGATTCATGTAGCAGAGGTTTGATCTTCTCGTTATTCCGAACATTCCTTAGACTTGTTCATTTCTAAGTTGTTACTTTTCCAGTGTGACCTCTTCATTGTTTTCCAGTATCTTTTGTCGGTGGCTCGGCGTGCCCGGCCGAATTTGTTTGTCTTTGCGGAGTTGTTCACGGGAAGCGAAGAGATGGACAATCTCTTCGTCAATCGCCTCGGCGTCACTTCCCTCATTCGAGGTTCGCTTTTAGTCCCCACGAAATACACTCTCTCATTACCTTCTTTTCTCTGCTTACATTCTATTTACCTTCTTTCTACCTGGCAGAATAGTAGATTAAAAAGAATTTGATTAAGAGGCTCAAGCAGCTGGAGACAGCCACGAACAAGGCCGGTTGGTCTTCCGTTATGGAGGAGATGTTGTGGGAGCGATGCAGCAGAGAAAGACTCGACCAGCTGAGAAACAACTCGCACACGCTTTCCTCTTCGACCAGACACACGACAACCCTTCTCCCATCCAGGTCATTCTTCATCTAGGGAGAGAGACAGCGAGAGAGTGAGAGAGAGAGATAAGAGAGAAGAGAGTGGGAAGAGATGGAGTAGTTGAGGGAATGGAGTGTTGCCTGCAGACCCGGAGTGTATTGGACGTCCTTCCATCGGCCGCCATGGTGAGCATGGCTTCCTGTGCCGTGGGATCCACACGGGGGTACGATGAACTCGTTCCATACGCTGTCAGCCTTCTTCAGTATTCTCTTTGGCTTTCTCTTCTCTCTTCATCTCCTTTGAGTTGAAATTGTTTTAATTGTCTGTTCACCTTGAGATCCACGTAGTGAACGAGACTCGTCTGTACCCGAAGTGGGGAGAAGAGACAACAGCCGAAACAGGGATCATCCGAGGACGCGCCTTGCTCAACGCTCTGCATGCTCATCTTGCAAAGGACGGCTACTCTCAGGTACTATCTACTTGCTCTCTCTCTCTCTCTCTCATGCTCTTTCTCTCGATCACTTTCTCGCTCTCTCTTCTCTTAGGTGTTCGTGGACCAGATGACACCGGACGTGGTTGCCGTGACTCGCCATTCTCCGACTACTCATTCTTCGGTGGTGGTTGTCTCACATACTGCATTTGGCAAGGACAGGAAGCAAAGTGCCGGCCCCCTCCGGGCAATTCCCATCAGTGGCCGACTTCACGGAATTCTCTTCGAGATGACTATGGAATTAACAGCCGATCATGGTCTGCTGCCAAGAAATTCTCTTTTTTTGTTTCATTTGATGGAAAGGAGTAAGAAATCCTCTGTAGGAGCAGGAGATTCAACCGAGAATGAAGGAGTTCTCCGTGGGCTGCGAGAGTGGCACTGCTCGGTGAAAGAAAACGTCAAATCTGAAGAAGCCAAGCTTTGTCGAGTCGATGGCGGGCATATAAACATCTCCGACTACTTCCCCTCTGGCTCCGTTGTTGCTTTCCAGTTAGTTCGGAAGGAGAGAGAGAGAGAGAGAGAGAGAGAGAGAGAGAGAGAGAGAGAGACGAGGGGGGAGAGAGGGATAATGAGCGTGTGAGAAACATCTAAATGATAAAATGCTGAGGAAATTTATATAAAAGCGAAGGTTGCAGATTCGATTTGGAGGATGAGCAAGCGGAAGCAGTGAGTAAGATTCGATGTCTGCTGGAGGAGAAAGATGAAGAGAGCAAGCGAAGTCCGTCTGCTAACTCTTCTCTGCTTTCGTCATTTCTCTCTTCTTTCTACTCAGCCTCTTTGCTGTGCAAACCTGTTGTTTTCAGTGATGACCGAATGTTTGGCTGAGCTGAACCTCCAAGACCTTCAGCGTCTTCTCTTTGCCTGCGCAGATGAAGAGAAAGCGAGCACTGGCCTAGGGCCCTATCACGTTCCGAACCACGGAGATCTCCTCTACTGTGGCCTGCAAGGTTCTTACCCATTCTTAAGTTCCTGTCTATGGTTTTCGCTTAATATCAATCTCTCTCTCTCTCTCTCTCTCTCTCTCTCTCTCTATCGCTCTCTACCTTTCTCGCTTTTTCTCTCTCTCTGTCCGTCAGTCTCTCTCTCACTCTAGTTCCCTGTCTCTCTCTCTCTCTCTCTCTCTCTCTCGCTCTCTACCTTTCTCGCTTTTTCTCTCTCTGTCTGTCAGTCTCTCTCTCACTCTAGTTCCCTGTCTCTCTCTCTCTCTCTCTCTCTTTCTCTCGTTCTATTCTCAGGATTGATGCCAATACTGGCCCAGATCCGTGCCCACAACGACCTCGGCCACCCCCTCTGTGCCAACTTGCGGGATGGCCTTTGGCTGGCTGATTATGTCCATGGAAGGCTCAGGCGATATCCCAAGTTAACTAAGGTCTTTTGAAGATGGAATTCTGAGATTCTTCCTTGAATGGACTCTTCTTTTCAGCTGGCAGAAGTGATGAAGAAGGTGCTGGAGCCTCTGTACTCGGTTCCTTTCTACCTCCGGCCGTGCTACTTCGAGGCCATTCTCTCCTTCTTCTTCTCTCATGCAAAGCAGCGCGCGCTCTCGCTCATTCATCCGTACCTTTTTCACTTTTCAATATATATATATATTATTCAAAGTGGCAGCACAATCTTGCATTTCTATTGGAGTAAGGAAAAAAATTAAGCTTGTTTAATTTTGCAGGGAAGTTCGTGAAAGTGGCGACTCATTCGAGCAGTCGCTGGCCCTGTCTGCGATCTCCTTCGTGTCGCACATCCTGGGAGCGGGTCTTCCTCCTCTGCCTCCTTCTCTCGCTCCTCCCGGTACCATTCAACAACTGGCTAGGATTAAGTGATGATGTTAAGAGAACGAGCCGCTGCCTTCACTGGCCGCTGGTCTTCCTCATTTCTCCGCGGGAATCTGGCGCAATTGGGGCCGAGACACTTTCATCGCCCTCCCGGGATGTCTCTTGACCACTGGCAGATACTCAGATGCCAAGTCAGCTCTCCCTGACTGTCTAACGAATGGCAGTTAGGCAGCAGAGAGAAATAACTTTAGAGCAACGATCATTGGATACGCGGGGACACTCCGTCACGGCTTGATCCCGAATCTTCTTGCGGAAGGAATCGCCTCTCGCTTCAACTGCCGCGACGCCGTCTGGTTCTGGCTCCACGCAGTCGCCGCCTTCGTCGACGACGCGCCCGACGGCGCGGTTTGTTTCGGTCTAATTAATCGAGGAGAAGAAGTAATCTATTAGGATATTCTGCATGCGCCTGTGCGCCGTTTGTATCCAAGTGACGAGGCAGTAGCTGGCAGCGGAGAAGAGAGGGAGGAACCCCTCTGGCAGACCATGTTCGAGGCTCTCTCCAGACACTGGAATGGCATCTCATTCAGGGAGAGGAATGCTGGGCCTTCCATTGACGAGCACATGAAGGACGAAGGTATTTCTGTCTTTTGGAATATCGTTGGTAACCTTCCTTCCCAGGATTCAACGTCAAGATTTGGGTGGATCGAGAGACCGGATTCGTTCATGGAGGGAACAGATGGAATTGTGGGACATGGATGGATAAGATGGGAAGCAGTGAGAAAGCAGGGAACAAGGGAGAGCCGGCCACGCCCAGGGATGGAGCCCCCGTGGAACTCCAGGTTCAGCCTCCACGCAGTGCAGTTGTTAAGGCGTTGGTTCGTGCAGGCCCTCGCGTTCGCTGTTCTCACTCGACTGCAGAAGTGGCACGACTCTGACATCTTTCCCCCTACGGGGGTCCAAGCACGTGAGTCCTTCTTCTTCCTTCTCCTCCCGCCATCTATTCCCCTTCAGCCGATCATTCTGTGACGTGGAACGAGTGGGCCACTCGTCTCTCTTCAAACTTCGAGTCTGAGTTCTTCGTTGCCGACTCAGCAGATGGATGTCACATCCACCGACGTGGCATTCTCAAGGACACCGTCGGCTCTTCTCTCTCATTCCCTGACTTCCAACTCCGACCGAACTTCTGCATCGCCCTTGCTGTTGTACGTTTTTTTGTTGTTGTATGTGATTTGTAATGATCTACACAATTAATTTGGCTCTGTTTTTCATTGTGGTAGTTTGTTGTTTCCTTCAACAGGCACCCCAACTCGTGCAGCCCGTGAACTCTTGGCGAGCATTGAATGCCGCGAGAAACTTACTCCTTGGGCCAATTGGGATGAAAACATTAGATCCTTCGTGAGTCCTCTCTTTCTTCTACCGAGACAAGAGATTGTTTCAGTGACTGGGCCTACAATGGCATGTACAACAATGACGATGATGGATTCGACAAGAAAACAGCAAAGGGATGGAACTATCACCAGGGACCGGTCGGGTTTTTTTTCTTTTGTCTCAATCGATTATCCCAAACCTTGGTCGCATCTTAGTAAATTGTGTTTTTGCCAAAAATTAGATTAATGTATTTTCGCTCAGGAGTGGGTGTGGGTGGCTGGGTTCTACCTGCTGGCCCGACTAGCCATTGGTCGTGAGCTGGGTCAGGAGGGCACTGCGGAAGCCCTGCGAGAGGTACAGTCCCGTCTCGGAGTATACCGAGTTGCCCTGAAGAACTCTCCTTGGCGGTCCATCCCCGAGCTGACTCAAGCAGGTGGTCTGCCCTGTCCCCATTCATGTCCAGCTCAAGCTTGGTCTGTCGGCCTTTTACTCCAGGTTTGCAGGGAACTTCGTAAGTTCAGCTCATAAGCCTTGTATTACTGGTTTAGCCAGATGATGACTGGTAGGTTATCTAGTTGTATAGGCTGCATTATTACTTATCTTTGCCATACTTATAGTTTTAGGAGATATTTTCTATGTCGTTCATGGATGATCATATAGAAAATTGTTAGGCATTAATAAATGCGGAGTTGCGCAATTGTGTTGCATCAGATGCGAAATGATTGGACAATGTGGAATTCTACAGAATTGGCAAGAATTGATATGATAGATTAGATGTAAGAAGAGTCATTTCCCAGCAGCAGCCGCTGCCCTCTGCAAGGAATGGGAAAAGTCGACCTGCTCGAGACCCTCCTCGTCAGACTCCACCCCTTCTCCCTCGGAAACCGCCAAGCGAGGCTGGCCAACTGCATCTGCCACTTGGTCCAGCACTTCACGAGGCAGCAGACGGCTCAGAGAGGTCGATGCATTACGACGGCGGATCTCTGTGATGCACGACCACGCCTTCAATGGAAAGGAGAAATGGGAGGGGGGAGGGGAGAAGGGGAGGGTGCAAGAGAGTGAACCTCGGAGAAGTTGCCCGCGGAAGCAAGAGCCCTTGCAATGGTGGCGATGGCCTTGGGGGATTCGACCATCTCTCCAGGCCGGGATTCCAGAGAGCGCAGCTGCCGGAGACCGTCTGTCGCATCGACTTGTAACCCACTGAATGGCCAGGATTACTGTAGTATGGCAGAGATGATTGACCTCTTGAGTTTGATGAGACGCTGTGTCTCTGTCACGTAGCCAGCAATCATCTGCTCCAGCTCCCCTGGCTGCTTTGCCTTCTTCGCACTCTTCCCCGCCTCTTCCAGTGCATTCAATGCTTTCTCGATATCCGCGTAGTCCTCCAGTTCCATCTTAAATCGGACCCAATCCTTCTCTCTTTCTCTTTCCCTCCCGCTCTTTTCTCTCTGTTTCTCTCTTTTTTCTCTCTTTTTTCATTCTCACACTCACTCTCTTTTTCTCTTTCTATCCCTACATAAGCGCATGAGATGTAGAAGTTAGCAAGATGTTCAAAGGCGCCCGCGCGTGAGTAGAAAGTCTCAATGTTTCTGATAAGAGCAGCGTCTCCTCTCCAAGGACGAGTCTGGAGGAAGTTACCAGCCAGAACATAGACCTGAAGAGTCTCTTTCAGCTTGCATCATCCATCCCATCCAACTTCTCTGCTCCTTGCAGTCGTTGCAAAGTAGACAACTCTGGCAACATCTCCAGAGCGGATGAGTGACCGCATGGCCTGCAGAGTGATTAGTCAACTCATATCTCCCCTTCCTTCTCTGACATTTTGCATGTCTCCTGCTTGCGCGAATTTCTTGGCCGCGGCCTGGAAGGCGCCTTGCGAGAGACACAACTCGCCCACTTGGGAGAGCAGGGCTCTCCTAGTAGAGGCATCCGGGTACACCTCTTAACAGCAATTCTCACTCTTTCTACGCTTACCAATTACTTTCTCATCATGATTACCTTTCTTTGGCGTCAACAGCTCTGTTATGGTATCCGTCATCCGAACATTTCTTTCTTCACACAGCTGAATTGCTTCCGGAACCTGGAATGCATTCTCTCGTGCTCTCTCTCTCTCTCTCTCTCTCTCTCTCTCTCTCTCCCTCTCTTTCTGTCTCCCTCTCCCTCCTCTTGTTCTCTCTAAAGCGAGCTTTACTTATCTCTCCCTTTCTCATACCTTGTTAGCCATAGCCAGCAGCTCAGCAGCCTTCTCAAAGTTTCCATTCTTGGTGAAGAACTCGGCAGCTCTCTGAAGAGTGGCTGGCTCAGAAGAAGCGGAGAGTTCCTTCGTGACCAAGTCGAGAGCAGAGTACTGCTCAGTCCGATACGCAACGTCGAGGGCCTTCCCGACCATTCCAGCCTTCAGAGATTGGATGCGGGTTAACATTGATAAGGAGGGGGCACCTTGTGGTAGAGCATCACGGCAGTCTGCGCGTGGCCTGGAAGGTCTTCATAGAACGCCGCGCCATTCGCCATCTGCTGGACACCCGCCATCAGACACAGAGTGGCTAGCCGGTCTGCCATTGAATGCTCCTGGGGAGAGGAGAGAGAGAGAAAGATAGAGAGAGAGAGAAGGAAGGAGAGAGGTGCAGAGATGGAGGGAGAAAGAAGGAGAGAGGTGCAGAGATGCAAGGAGAGAGAGAGAGAGAAGGAAGGAGAGAGGAACAGAAATCGAGAGAAAGAAAGAGAGAGAGAAAGAAGGAGAGAGGTGCAGAGATCGAGAGAGGGAGAGAGAGAGAGAGAGAGAGAAGGATTAAGATGCAGAGAGAGAGAGAGAGAGAGAGAGGTGCAGGGATCGAGAGAAAGAGAGAAAGTAGGAGAGAGGTGCAGAGATGGAGGGAGAAAGAAGGAGAGAGGTGCAGAGATGCAAGGAGAGAGAGAGAAGGAAGGAGAGAGGAGCAGAGATCGAGAGAAAGAAAGAGAGAGATAAAGAAGGAGAGAGGTGCAGAGATCGAGAGAGGGAAAGAGAGAGAGAGAGAGAGAGAGAGAGAGAGAGAGAAGGATTAAGATGCAGAGAGAGAGAGAGAGCGAGAGAGAGAGAGAGGTGCAGGGATCGAGAGAAAGAGAGAAAGTAGGAGAGAGGTGCAGAGATCGAGAGAGGGAAAGAGAGAGAGAGAGAGAGAGAGAGAGAATGGTTAAGATGCAGAGAGAGAGAGAAAGAAGGAGAGAGGTGCAGAGATGGAGAGAACCATAGCTAGACGAATGGCCGACGAGATAGCATTAGCCTTGGTGTAGAGATTGACAGCATCATCGAGCCTTCCCGTTTGCTCAGAAACTCTGGCCATCTCGAGACAGGCCGCGGCGTCTCCGCTCTCCTCTGCCATTCGCAAGGCCTGAATTGCTTCGTCCACGAGAACCCCTTGGATGGGCCCTTCCATCCCCCCCCCTTACCCCCTGCCCCCCCCCCCCTTCCACCCCCACTCATTCACCTCGTCAAAGTGTCCTTGCTGATGTCGGATGCGCACCATGGAATGGATATCTTCTGCCACCGAATAAAAGTTAATTGCTCCGTCAGTCTCCCCAACACTTTCCAAGAAGGATGCCCACCATCGTTGCAGTTCTTTGCTGAAAGGAAGAGAGCAGTTCGGGAGGGGAAGAGGAGGAACAAGCCTCTCTCTTCGTCGACGGATATATGACTCCAGCATCTTCTGACGCTCTCCCGCCAGCATACGAGGAATCTCCTGTTGGTGGCATCCGGACTGCTCGTATCTTCAAAAGCGCGGAACGAGATAAAGAGAGAGACGAGATAAAGAAGAGAGATCGGAGAGAGGGATAGAGAAAGAGTAAGAGAGAGATAAAGAGATAGTGGGAGAGAGAGGGAGAGAGAGGTAGAGAGAAAAGAAAAAAAAAGGTTGTGACTGAGCAATGGCTCCATCGACATCTCCCCCGTCCTCGAGGTACTTTGCCCACTCGTAATGGACACGTTTGATGTGAATTCTGTCGTGTTGAAGAGCAGAAGCCAATGCCTGTTTATAAAGAAATTAATGACGAATTTATTTGTTCTTGATTATGTTTATTTAAATGATTAGTTTACATAATCTGATTTGCATGGTACAGAAGATAAGGAGAAACTAACATGATCCCAATGATTCCGAGCCGTCAGCATTTTGGTGACTTTATCATAGCGGCCACAAGAGATGTAAAGAGATTCTGCTTCTTCCTGAATCACGGATGCACAGCCTTTAATAGAAAGCAGACAAAGAGCAAGGGAGATAAAGATGTCTTCGGTATACCAGCATTCCGAGGTGGGCGCCCAGCAAAGCGCATTTCATTGCGTCGTTCTCTCCACGAGCTGTGGCACGTCTGCAAGGGCGAGGTGGAGGAGAACAGAGAGAGAGAGAGGGTAGTAAGAGAGAGTGAGAGCAGATTGAGAGAATAGAGAGAGAGAGAGAGCAGATTGAGAGAACAGACAGACAGAGAGAGAGAGAGAGAACAAAAGAGAGAAAGAGAAAGAACTAAAAAAGAGAGAGAGAGGGGAGTGAACCTCAATGCTGCAGCTGCAGTAGCATGTCCCATGTGGCCGAGACAGACCATGGCGACGTCGAGTCTGCGTGCCTTGACACTCATCGAGGCGAGTTGCTGCCAGACGAGGCTGCTGCACACGGGAGGGATGTCCACTTTCATTTGATAAGAAAGAAGATAACCTTTTGATGAATTTGATGGCTTTAAAGGCGTCGTCGATTCTGCCGAGAGTGAGAAAGAGACAGAAGTTGAGCATTGCTTCTCTTGTCGTGGCATCCGCTTCCTCGAGACCAGCAAACTCCTGCAGTGTCCGCACGAGCAGAAGCTTAGCCACCACCCGATCCGTAGATCGGTTTTCCTCTTCTGATTCTCTCTGAATAGTCAGTGTAGTCAAAGGAGGGCACTGAGCACGGACATTCTTGAGGAAGTAGATGTTGGGGACAGCACATCCGATGAGTCTGGCAGTGTTCTGAGAGAGAGGCTGAAGAGCATGAGGGAGAAGACCATGCTCAGTCGTGGCCAGGGCAGTCAACACGAAGGCCTCGGAGTGGAGGGAGTCCGCGCCGTCGGGAAGGGCCTCCACTACCATGAAGCGGCCATCCGATTCGTCCCACTCTATGCTGCCCGTGTGGTGGGATGGCAGACAGAAACGACTCCGCTCTCTCTCGATTCGTCTGAGAAGAGTGAGAGAGAGAGAGAACAGAGAGAGAGAGAAGAGAGAGAAAGAAGAGAGAGATAGAGAGAGAGAAGAGAGAGAAGTGAGTAGATTGATGAGAACCTAGCAGCAGCCGTGACTGGGCGTAGACTGGAATGAGTGTTGGCCCTCTCTGCTTCTTCCTCTCTCTGTTGCTCGTCCGTCATCCCAGTCTTGAATGAGAAAAGAGACATCACATCGCTCTCTGCATCCCACACCGCCACGCAGTCCGGAGGTCGACTTCCCTGCAAACCTTCATTCATTCTCATCTCTTCATTCTCATATTACCTGTCCACAGGAAACGGCGACTCTCGTCCCGAGGACGTTAATGCGAGTTTGGTGGAGATTCATGCCCTCTTCTAGCTGAAGACTCTTCGACAGATACTGCTGCCTTGCCTCCCTTCAAGCATTCATTTCTTTTCCAACTCATGCCCTCTTCTAGCTGAAGACTCTTCGACAGATACTGCTGCCTTGCCTCCCTTCAAGCATTCATTTCTTTTCCAACTCATTCTTAATCACTCTTACCTTTTACTCAAATCGTAGACTCTGATAAAGTTGTTGGTTGTGGCAAGGCAGAGCCAAGTTCGATTCAAGTGCATTCTGCAGGGCTCGCCCTCCATCTCTGGGACTGTGATTTGTTGTTTCACTGTTCCCTGTAAGAGCGTGGAGGAGGAGCAAAGGGAGAATAAGTGAGGTGAGGAGGAGTAAATGCAAGAGAGGGAAATTGGGATGGCATAATAAATGTAGTAAGATGCCTGAAGAGTGCGAAGGTTGAGTTTGTCGTGCTCCAAGGTTAGCACAGTCTGGAGCACCAGAGCGACCTCCAGGGCAGAGCACGCGAAGGATGTCGAAGGGAAGGATGCTAAGGAGGACTGGACATCAAGCACTGCCACCGAAAATACAGAGAGAGACCGGTGAAGAAGGAGAAAATGAGAAAGTGAGAGAGTGAGAGAGTAAGAGAGTGAGAGAGTAAGAATGTGAGAGAGCGAGAGAGTTAGAGAGTGAGAGAGTAAGAAGGTGAGAGACTGTATCCGATGACCAGACGACGAGTTGCTTGTCTCCCAAGAAGATTCCCTTAGCTTGGAAAGGTAGTCGAAGTTCTTGAAATGCTCCAGTGGTTGAGTTGATCAAGCAAAAGGAGGAGGGAGTTGATTGGATCGCAGCCAACTGAAGAATCTTATCTCTTAACTCTCAAGCGAGGAAATCCTCACCTTGGCTCTGAAGTGGGCGTAGACTGTGTCGTCGTGAAGGAGAATCACTTCACTTCCGGAGTTCACTGCTAATACCAACGCGGCTGGCGACCAACTCAAACTCACTATCTGAACCGCAGTCAGGATTAGCATATTTTTCTTCTCTCTTCCTCTAGATTCTTCTAACTTTCTCCCGCCTCCTCTTTCTCAATCTCTTTCCCCTCCTTCTCTTCATCTCACTTCTTCTAGATTCTTTTAACTTTCTCCCATCTTCTCTTTCCCAATCTCTCTTTCTCTCTCTCTCTCTCTCTCTCTCCTTCTCTCTTCCTCTAGATTGTTTTCATTCTCTCCCACCTTATTAGCAATCTTGTCCGCAGATTGAAGAGTCCAGTTGCTTTCACTGTTGGTTGGGACCTTCCTCCTCCTCCACGTGGCGACCTTTCCATCCGTTGTCCCAGCGCAGATAACACCTATGGATATAGTTGAGGTAACTTTCCTGTCAGGATCTCATCGAATTGCATGCTCCATAAAATCTTCCTGTCGACCTCTGCGAGCGGCAACGCAAGAAGGGATATCAGTTGCGGAGAAGCCGGAAGCATTCAAAGGAAGAGATAAATTCTCATCGTTTCGGATGTCCCAGACTCGAATCTAAATCTTCATTTTTTTTACTATTATATACGTGAGAACGGAAGGAAAAGCAGACAAATGAAAAGGAAATAGAATGATAATTATCTATGTATCTATGTACTATGTATGCATGTACATACATACATATGTGCAAGCATACAAACGAAATAGTGTTTTGTTTTTTGTTAAACTGGCCTCTTTCTCGCGGTTGCAGATAACAAGCAGAGCGTCACATAAAGCGAGACGAATATTTTCTAATTTTCCCGTTAATTTCACCTGAAATTAAAAGGTAGAAATGATGATCCGTACAATAGTTGAAATGCCTTTCGCATTTCAGTGGCGGAATTGGGAGAAGTAAGAGTGAGAATGCGGAGAGAGAGATCGGCGGAGAAGACAATGACGAACTCTTTCTCCTTCAGTTCGAAGAGTGCTTCGATTGGGGCGGATGTCTGAAAAGACTCATCTCCTCCTCTCTCATCATACTCCTATTGCTTTCTTTCTCATTTAAAATAATAAAACCGTGTAATATGAGCATACATCAAATATTCGTGTGATGGTTTCGTCTTGTTGAATAAGAAAGAGAAATCCTCTGGTTGCTCCTCCAAGAAGAAAGTGAGAGCCCCCGCCAAAAGCAGAAACTTCACCGCCTTCGCTACTAAATACATTTCATTTCTTATATTATTTTCTCGATGTGAATTTTGCATAAGGAGAGAAAGGTTGATGCTGAAAGAATTGAATGCATACAGTGCGATGGCTGTCTTGGCGACTTCTTCGCACTTTGCCTTCGGCCGTTTCCTTGGTTTGCCCAAGCTCCCTCGCGAGAACAAACAATATTCACCGTTCTCAACAAATCTCTTCATACAAAAATTTCAGGAATGAGTTAAAAGGCTGGTAGGGGCGAGAGAGGTCAGTGGAGAAACATGGAATGGAGCTGAAGAAGGCAAAGACGTCAATTGGGAGAGATTCACAACCTGATATACGGTAAGTAAATGATCTCCGGAGACACTCCAGAGGAGAGCAGAAAGAACTGAAGAAGTATCGATGTCGCCTGAAAAGAGAGAAGTCAAAGGGTACTTCCAGAGGCATGACATGACATTTCTTCTCTATTGGAGTGAAGAGCGAGAGGAGTCCATCCGCCCAGGCCACGGCTAGCAACTCCTCTGTCGGGCACCAGGCAAATTGAGTGATTCGACTCGGGCGAACGCACACTTCTCTCTCGCTCGATGAAGCCTGAGATTATGGTGCAAAGTAGAACAGATCAAGGCAACCAAGAGGAAGGCCATTTCAATAGTATTCGGGCACACATTATTGTGGAGGAAATGAAGTTGTCCAGATCCATCCTTGGAGTGAGAAGAGACAGCAAGAAGAGGAGATGTTAATGCCCATGCTAGAAGATCGTACTCCACCCCCGCGGAGGTCGTCGCTGAGTCGACCATCGATCCTTATTCCGCTTCAACTCCTCCAATTCCGTTGTCTATGTGAAGAAAGGTTGTGTTGTATGCTCATTCGTCTCCATGACAACTTCCCTTCACATAAAACACACTTTCGCTGTTGAATCAGAAGATCGTTAATAATCAAATAGCTTTCCAATTAAACATCCATTTGTTAAATTAGTTTAAAAAAAAATAGAACTTGCATGTTTTAACCGAGTTGAAAATGTGCAGCCACATGTCTTATGAGATCTTTTCATTCATTTCATTTATTTACGGCATTTGTAAATGCGCGTGATGATGATATATAGGTATAAGTATATGGATATATGGAATAGCATAGTATAGATATGTACAAATAAGAATTGAAATAGCCCGATGGTGGTGAGGTCAGAGGGAGGTGGAAGGGTTGGGGGGTGGGGGAAGGGGGAAGGGAGAGGAGATGAGGGATGGGGAAAGTGTTCTGGACTTGGCTATATTGTTGAACGCCTTTGCGGCTCGGATGAAAAAGGAATGAGAACGGATGGAAGATCTGGTAGAAGGGTAAGCTAGCTGGAATGAGAGGCCACGTGTTCTACTGTTGCGGAAGTGGAAGTAGTGAGGATTAGCATCCGAAATGCGTCGGTGGCCGAAAACAAGTCTACGTGCCAGTGTAAAGTCAGCATGGTCACGACGGGATTTGAGAGAAGGGAGGGAGAGGGCGGTATTCCTAGTGGCGCTATCCGGGAGGTTGGAGCTAGTATGGTCTAGGGACCGGCGAAAAATGACACGGGTAAAATAGTTCTGGGCTTTCTCTAGGGTGCGGATGTCACGTTTAAGACGAGGAGAAAAGGTAACCGAGCAGGTCTCTAGTATGGGGCGGATATAAATAGTATAAGCAGATAGAAGAACCTTAATATTGCGAGTGCGGAGGGCGCGGAGGAGGGGGTAGGATTTAGAAAGAGCCTTATTGGCAAGGTAAGAGCAGTGGGGAGAGAAAGAGAGTTTAGAGTCAATAATTATGCCGAGGTCTCGGGCGGAATCAACTACTTTAAGGGGGATGATCTTACATTAGAAGTATACAATTTCTGTCTTGTATTTTCTGTGCGATTATACTGTAGGTACTCGGGAAAAATCGGAGCAACTGCTACGCACTTCAAAAGCAACTGCTTAGCAGTTCAAATCGCACACCTACCCTTCCACTTAAGGACTTCTATTCCGAGTATTTTTTACTGCTATGCATCTTTTCAAGTGCGTAGCAGCTGCTAAATGAGAGCGAAGCCTAATCTAAGAGGATGCGAAGCAGCAGCATTTCGCCTGCTAAAAGGCATATTGTATACTACGAGTGATGACACCAAAAATATTTTCTTCCTTTTCAACTGCTAAAACGATTACTGTAGCGCTCCCACCGAATTTTTTCTTTAACGTTGTTCTCACCAAATCTCGCCCGGAACTACTTTTATTCTTTTACTATAACAGTTTAACAACGCAACACGGAGCCTAAACAACAGCAACAGAGTTCACAATCATACACTGAACCTGGAGAAGAAAAAATCACGGCATACAGTGCAAAAAGGGAGTGGATGTAGGAGTTAAAACATACAGGAAGAATAAACAAACATTAAGGAAGAAGCTCGTTCTTAGAGGAAAATAACAAAATAACAAGTACACGTGATGAGCAAGCGAAATTATGCGCGAGATCAATAAGATATGCGTGATCCTGATAAATGTCACTCGTCGAATCATACGAACTGGCACTCATCAAATTAACATGGAAGTCATACAAATGGTCAGGTATGCTCACTCCTCTTCCGCGCAGTTTCCGCATAGTGAAACTGAAGTTATCGTCCTTCGAATCCGTTTCTTCACCGCTTGGTGCGCTTCCTTACAACGGTCGCCATTTAGCAGGAAATACCGATCAATTCCTGAAAAGATATAAATAGGATCAGTGATAGTGCAGTCAAAAGCATAGTAACAGAGGAATTCGCTTAATATTTTTTTTAAGTTTGCAAACCTTTCTTCGATATCCCCTCGTCGAAAAAGAAGGAGGTCGTCAGCAACTCATCATTCGTCAGCGAGCTGACGACTGAGTGTAGATAGTCTAAACAAATACACAAATTATAGATTTAGACAAGAACAGCATAAATGAATGAAGCCGAAATGGATGAAGGAGCTGTCGCCAATAAATGATGTACTTGCAGGTCGATAGTATCTAAAGAAAACCAGCTGTACTGCTCACATCAGCATAAAAACATACCGTTATTAGGAGAGGGCAATGACTCGTCCTCTCCTGAAGAACTCGCGTCTTCGGAGTCATGAGGTGTCAGTTGTCCAGGATCATCAAGCAACCGCTCATCTCAAGGACGATAAATACGGTACGAATAGTTTTCTTAGCCTTGAAACCACAAGTAGAAAACAAACCAACACCGAACCTGTATCATTGGTGGACACTGCAGAAGCGACATTTGACTGTTGAGTTGCTCGCGTCGCAGTAGCTCGCATTAGCGGAAGAAGAGGCCTTTGACGTATGAACGGGGAGAACCTGTAACAAACGAGAGTAATATCCCACAACCGCCATTAGAAAATCTGACCGAATTCAACCAACATTTTTTTTGCGAGCAAGACTCGACAATTCCACTGCGCTTACTCTTGTAACATCAAGAAAATTGATGAAATAAAGATTATTTAGGCCTGGTTTATAGGCAGGGAAACATTTAAAACGCAAGAATTACATTTAACAAGTAGCCAAAGTCTTAACATATGGTACAACAGCTGATGGAAACTCCAGGTCAAATGTTAAACTTTTACCATTTCTTTCATTGTTCAGTAAGGATATTCGCTTCGAGAAAATTGAGCATTCAAATATTAGCAGCGAAGTAGTACTAAGCTATGCAACCGCTTAGCAGTTCAAAAGTCGTTCGTTTGAGTTCGACTACCCTTCCACTTTAGCACTGCTATTTCAAATTTTCGCTGCTAAATGACAACTGTGCTTCTTTTTCGCTGCGAAGCAGTTGCTCCGATTTTTCCCGAGTAATGTGGGAAATTTCTCTTAAACACTATAAAGTTCTTAGCATGCCGGTGACGTTAAATATTCTTTGCTTATAATTCGCTTTTTTAGTTCTTCCATTCCCATTGTGTCCCACTCTCGCTTCGCACAGTTCGCTTTCCTTTGTCCACCTTGTTCAGTTACCCGATTTTATAAAATCAGGGAATTAATTGTCCTAGTGCCAGTTTTTTTTCCGACTTCCGACTGCTTGTTTTTCCCATTGTTTGTATTCCGTGAACAAAATGGGGGCAAGTTCTACGATCTTGTCTTTCGTGTTCTCCATATTTTCAGATTAGGAAATGCTGAGATGTAGCAACTTGCTGATAAGTCGAATATCAGTATGTGCTCCATCCACTTCACTTGGTCATCTTCATGGCTCACTTGCTTTGCAAAGTCTGCCTAATGTTGGTGTGAAATGCATAGGTTGTTATCCATTGATTTTGGTTATAATTACCAGGTGAAACCGGTGCAGGATGAGCTGCCCCACCTGGATCCGCTTGCTCCATCACCTTTCTCCACTGCGCGGGTAACCTCTGGGTCTCGCACAGCAAAACAACACCTCTCCATTGTCGGTCAGTGATCTTATTGCTTTATTGTCATGATCGGTTCTTCATGTTTTATTTTATTTTATTTTGATAGCTTTATTTAGGAGACGATGATAACCTTGAGATGTGGACAAAGATGGAACCCCGCGGACTTGTCTCTGCCTATCTTCAGCTGTCCAAGTCGAAGCTCACCTTACTGATTACATCAACAGCTGTCGCAGGATATTTAATGGGCCCGAATGCGATTGATATGGGTTAGATGATCAAGTAGTTTTGTTGAGATTTGGAGATGAAACTGTGGGTGTGATATGGAGAGTGATGGGGGTTGTGAGTGCAGTTGCGTTGTGTGGATGCGCGGCGGGCACTGCTCTGCTGTCCTCTGCTGCCAATGCCTGCAATCAACTGCTCGAGGCTCCTTACGATGCTCAGATGAAGCGGACGCAGAGTCGAGTCCTCGTTGTTCACAGGTATCATTTGAGAAGACTCTTCTCTAACTTTCTCTTTCCCTTGTTGAGATTCTCTCCACTGCACGCCTTTGCATTCGCGGGAGTGTCTGCTTTGGCTGGCACGGCCCTTCTGCTGACCACCTCGAATGAGTTGGCCGCTTCTCTGGGTGTCCTGAACCTCTTGCTGTATGCCGGAATATACACTCCCATGAAGAGAACGAGCATCGCGTGTACCTGGGCAGGGGCCGTGGTGGGGGCGATTCCTCCCCTCATGGGGTACGCGGCTGCCACGGGAGCACTGGACGCGGGTGCCTTGTGTCTCGCTGCCATTCTTTACTCTTGGCAGTTCCCTCACTTCAACGGACTCTCCTGGAATCTCAGGGGAGATTACAGCAAGGCAAGCATTGTCTCTTTGCTAGTAAAAGTGTGTGAGTGAATGAATACTCAGGCTGGCTACCGCGTGATGTGTGTGACAGACCAGGCGTTGTGTCGCCGGACTTCTCTCCGTCATTCTCTGGCTCTCCTCTTCCTCTGCTCGGTTGCCGCTCCTCTCTCTGATCTCACTACCATCACCTTTGCTCTCGACTCCATCCCTGTTAATGCTGTCATGGTACGTCTTCTTATATTTCAATCAGCACACCGCTAAGCCTAAACTGTGGTCAGTGTGCAAATATGAGTAGCGTAATTTGAATGGATGTTGTATGGTCGCCTAACTCCCATACAACCGAAATTATTCTTTCGAATGTGTTTGACACCACCCACAACAATAGGACCTCATGGGTCAAGAATAGAGTGCGGTAACAACAGTCGCGTGACAAAAATGTGGATAGTGAGAACCAAGAAGTAGCCTTCTCCACATCCTCTGTCATTCTTTCTACAGTCTGGCTACCGTACGCATTAGAGGCTCCTACAGTAATTCCATGATGTCGGTCACTATAGTTCTTTAATTCTTATCCCTTGGATTACGAGCCCTAAAACATAGCGAGTAATACTGCTAGGGAGGGAGGAGATCTACCTTGGAAGGGTTAATGAATAATTCTCCAGCTGTACCTGTCATACAAGTTCTACCGAGCTCCGGACGCTAAGAATTCGCGTCAACTCTTTTTCTACTCCTTGCTATATCTGCCATTGATGATGGGACTCATGGTTGTCTCCAACGGGGGAAGAAACTCAGAGCAGAAGAAGAAAGAGGACTTGATCTGAGAAGAGACTTCTCACTCTTCTCGATTAGGATCGATGTCATAGACGATGATTGCGAAGGAAACCTGTTTGAAAATGTTCATCTCAATTAGTGGAAAAACTTTCCTTTCAGTACCACACTGCCCTTTATATTTGTGAGTCGTCTTATTTCCTCAGCTGTTGAATTCGTATGAAAATGAAGTTGTTGAGTTAAAGAGCATCGGTTATAGTTGTTGTATTAGTTATCCCTGATCGTTACTTTCAGAGTTCTTACTCTAGATTGCTTAGTTCGCTAATACTCTGTGAAGGACAGATGTTTTAAGTGGTAGATTCGGTTCTTGCTTATCCTTTTGTCACGATGAATATCTCAAAATTGTAGATAGCTGATTGATTGAATAAACTAACTCGCTAGATTGAATGTTTGTTTTGTTTGCTGCAGAGACGAGATCGGTCGGTCACCGGAATTGATATCTAACTCTTACTCAGCATGAGTTTAGGGAGTTTCCCTGTTTCTTTTTTTTAAGTGTCCGACTTTTTCTACCTCTCTTTTTTTCTATTCTCTTACTCTTCTTTTCTCTTCTCTTCGTCTTCTCTTCTCTTCTCTTCTCTTCTCTTCTCTTCTCTTCTCTTCTCTTCTCTTCTCTTCTCTTCTCTTCTCTTCTCTTCTCTTCTCTTCGTTTTTCTTCTCCTTCTCCTTCTCTAACTCTCAATCTATCTCGTATTCTCTCGTTTTTTTTTCTTTTCTTTCAGCGTGTTCCACTCCATGGTGTTCTCCTAGTTCCTTTTGTTCCTCTACTTGATGGATGCCCTTTTTTTACTCACTTCATAGGTGGTAGCCGAGTGTTGTTCCCTGTCCAGTTAATCAATACGTGGCTGGGGGCGAAAGATGTAACATTGTTCCACTCTTGGCCGTGAGTGGTCATCCTAGCATAGTTGCCGTTTTCCTCTCTCTATCTCTCTCTCCTCTCGCTCCTCTCTCTCTCTCCCTCTCTCTCTCTCTCTCTCTCTCTCTCTCTCTCCTCTCTGTCCTCCTTCTCTCTGGGCTCTCTTCGTTTTCTTTCCCTCTTTCCTTCGCTTGCCCATGGCATAAAATGAGAGTGACTTTGTTTGCCTCCATCTCTCGCTCTCAATTATGTTCTTTTGCTTCCGCTTCCTGGTGCTCTGTTCTTTATTCGGACTTTTATTCTTATCCTGTTCTCGTGCTCAAGAGGCAACCGACTTCCTAAGTTTCATAGCTGAACATTTTGCTATCTTTTCTAGAGACGACAGAAGAGGCGGAGAGGACGAGAATTCTCCCAGGGGAGAGAGAAGGAAAGAGAAGGGAGAGAGGGAGGGGAGGGAATCTCCCCCTGGATCCCTCTGTCGATGTCCTCTTCTTCCTTCCATGGTCCCTCTCGGAATAGAGCTTCCTCCACTGGCCCTTCCCGGACTTCCCTCCACATTCCCCACTCCCTCTCCAGTGATGCCACCGCAGCCATCAATTCACGGTTTCATCTTCTCATTCATTCATTCATTCGTTTTCAACATTTGCTATTCTATCATATTTAAATAGTCTAACATACTATCGGTATAAATAGGTTATGATGCTATGTTTTAATTAAATGTTGTGATTTTCGCGACAAAATTAAACTTTCATTTTATTTCTCTTTTGCGACACGAATAGGCTGATGCGGGAGGAGCTGGAGTATGAGCGACTAACTTATGGAGGGGCGGACCCCTCATCCTTCTATTTCCAGCAACTCGACCCCAAGAGGGAGACATCCTTCAGTCACCAAATCAAGGCACTCTTTTTTTATTACATTTTTATTGCGCTTTTCTAAGGGTATGATTTGTTTTATAGAATATGATATGTGTTAAGTTTCAATTCCTGTTTGGTTTCCTTCATTTCCCTTGAATAATTAGAATTATTTCATGTAAAATTTAGTTTCATTATATACAACAATTTTATTTCATTTTAATAGATTTTACAGAATATAAATTTTTTTATGCTATTGAGAATTGAATGAATTGCTGTTGTTCGTGTAGGAAACTGCGATTATCGGTGACGAATCGAGCGATGAGAGAAGTCGATCTGGAAGAGAGAGAGGATCGAGAAGCAGCAAAGAGGAGGCTGGCAGAGAGGAGCAGTCGGAAGAGCAGCCGAGGAGTGGCCGAGGTCTGCCTTTCTCTCTCTCTCTCTCTGCTAACAAGACATTTCCAGTATACTTTTAGTGTCCACTTACCTTGCTTGCTTTTCTTCATTTTCTTCCCGACATTGTGGTGCCAGGTGAACAAATAGGGAATTAAGCTATCTGAAATTGGGGCACTGCAATTATCATATAAGGTGTTAAGTGGACACTCGGAAGGGGGACCATGAGAGGAGTGAGAGAGGTTAAGAGAGAGCGAGAGAGTCAAGAGAGGATATCAGTCTCCCATCGGCTTGGTAATGGGCCGCGTTCCGGGAGCTCTTGCCCTTGCATTCATCGGGCCATCTCTTTGCCACTCTGGCCACGGCATGACATGGAGAAGTGGCAACCTTAAGAGGCGCTGCGAGAGAGAGAGGGAGGAAGAGAGAGAGAGAGAGAGAGAGAGAAAGGGGAAGCGTCCTGCATGAAGCATACTCCACCTTTCACGCCCTCCTGTGTAGCCAGTTCAGGGAGAGAGGATTCTGTTTCATATTGGGAGGAGAAAAGCTACGAATGAATTGTAGCTGCGCCTGCTACTTATAACCAGTAACAGCAAGGTATTTAATAGCAAGTAACAAATTTAGGCATGTTATACGTAAGGACACTTACATAACAAATTTCTTCTTTTAGTAAACTTCTTTCCGTTTCTGCCTTAAGCATATCTCTCTTTCTCTCATTCTTTCTCTTTTCTAGATACAGGATTATTATTATATTACTTGGCTTCCTACATTTCCTTGTGCGAGTTTCTTTCATGGTACGAAGTTGTTTCAACAGCTCTCTCTCTCTCTCTCTCTCTCTCTCTCTCTCTCTCTCTCAGAGTCTCTTTTGTTCTTTAGGAAACTGCATTCAAGGCACTCTTTTCATGAGATTTGTAGTTGCTGTTTTTCAGTTGTCTATCTACATCTGCCTCGCTGTCTCTTCATTCTTTTGTTCTTTCGCCTGCTCCGTTCACTTTATTTTTCATTTCACTGTCGTCTTTTATAATCCCCGTAGCCTGGAGTGTCAGTATTGCCCTTGGGAATATGAACAGATGAGCATGAATTGAAGTGCTGAGGTGTGGAGCAGATGCTATTATCACTCGTCTCTGCAATATGGAATGTAGTAAGGCCAATGAAGAGATGGAGTCAATGCGTATTCATATTCTTGCTATCAATCTTTTCGGCTTTGAACTCCTTCATTGATTTGATTATTGCACTCTTTCTAATACTTTTCCCGCAAGTATTTTAATTTATGTCCTTAATGATCAGTTTACAAAAAGCTCTTTTTATCTCGGTCGTTGTTACATCTTTGTCTTCTTACCTTTTTAAAATGTGAGCGCGCGATACTTGTTAGTTTGATTCAGTTGCAGCGGATTTCCGGATGAGTGAAATGAGAAGGCGGCCTGAAGTGATATTATGAATAGAGAAGGAATGTTTGATGGGAGGGATGTGAATCCTTCATCATCTCCTTCTGTCTTGATGAGGAATCTCTCTCTTCGTCTTTCCAAGAGATTCTCTGATCCCCTGAGAAGCCACGCAGTTTCCGTTCGCTCTGAATGGGAAGAGGGTTGTCGAAAGGGGAGGAACATATCAAACCGCCTCTCCTTCCCGAAGTTCTTCTCCCTTGCTTGTTAGGATTCTTCCTTTTTTATTCCATCACCGGCTTTGTGAATTTGATAGTCACTGTTTTTAAACAACCTTTGTTGGTGTCAGAAGGACAGACGTTGAGAGTTCTGGTAGAAGATCTAGGAAGGAGAGATTGGCTGAGTGATTGCTTCCTTACTTTCGTTCATATTTGAGTGAACGGCGATGACGGCACGTGTTCTTCCGCGGCTTCTGAAGAAGAAGAGGAAGATGACCCAGAACTGAGGGAACTGGAGGAACGAGAGCAGATTGTCGACAAATATCAACAGGTTCGACCTAATCAAGGAAGCCATTCGCAGTCTTTCGAGTGAAAAAGAGGTATTAACGAGATGAGAGAGTGTCACGCAATATAATGATAGAAAAAAAAGTAATAGAAACCAAGAAAATTAGAAGAATATAATTAAAAGTAGATAAAACGGCATTGTTACGCCATGTAGAAACTCAATTGACTGGAAGATCACACCGGCGATTGTTTAGCTAGAATCTTAACGCATTTTCTGAATGAGATATAATATAATAGCCCAATTTTCCCAAGCAATGAATAGTATAACTCATACATTTGTTGAAATCGGCAAAGTGAATTGGAATACTGTCAGAGCAATATTGGATTGGCTCAATGGAATGGTTTGCAATGGGAAAGTCTTCATCGATTTCCGAATAAACTTCTCCAGTTCCTCTTGCATTCAATGGAAAAGGAGACAATTTGAGGGGCCTGGAGCGTGCGTCGACCCGTGGGAGAATCCCGACTTTGAATTGTACAGAAAGATTGACCGATTCGGATTCGTTCAGTTGGTTCTTTTTATCGTCTAAATCATCTACCTGAAATATGTACAATTTAAACATTTGATTATAACACTATGTTCTTAGTTTTGGGTTTTTTTTTAGCAAGGAAGATGTAAAGGAAGAGGATCGGAGATTGGAAAGAGAGCTGAGGAGAACGGACAAATGGGTGGCCATGACAAAGGTCTGGGAGAAGAGTGACGTCAGAAGAAATGGATCGGGACCGATTGAGAAGATGGGACCGATTGAGAAGATCGGTCCGCCTCCGAAGAAACTGACCGAGAGAGTTTGGAAGGGAATCCCCGACAGTCTCCGTAATCAGGTGCAACTTCCTCTTTCTCTTCTTCCTCGAATGTCTTGGTTCTGAGGTGTGGCCGCGACTCCTTCATCTCGGCTCTCGCGACATCATTGAGGACCCTGCCATCTACACGGGCCTCCTTCAGAGGGCGCAGCTTCTCAGCAAAGACATCAAGCAGATTGACTTGGACATCAACCGAACTTATCGAGATCACGAAGCCTTCCGTCGCAGATACGATGTCAAGTCAGTTGCTTCTTTCATTCTCGTTCTTTCAGAATCTCCACTTAGCGAATGAAATAAGTCAAAAGGAGCGTGCCAACAGCGCAGCGAGTTTAATTTCAGCCAGTGTATCCATTTTGAAATATTCAAATACAGATATAAAATTATATTTTCTGCTTTTTGTGAGGGAATCACATGGTTATGGGTTATTTTATCCTTTTTAAGACATCTTTGGTTTTTTTAGTGTTTTAATGCTATCTAGCTTCTAAATCTTTCGGAAGGGTCCACCATAAAAAAAACCGGGAAGGTGCTGGCTTTTTATCTTAAAATGTGCAAAACATTGTGCGATTTTGAGTGTTCTTATGCAATCTTCTTGAGGGTTTCTAGTCTTATAAGTCTATTTTTCGGGAGGATACTAGGCAAACGTGAAATCTATTTTAATACTGACGACTCATTGAACGGTTATTTATTGTAGGCAGAAATCGTTGCTCAACGTTCTTGCAGCATATTCTATGTATAACACTGAAGTCGGATACTGCCAAGGTTTGGTTTGTTAACGGAGTAATTTATTCCACTTCATTATGTTATATAAAATAAAAGATGTGGAGAGATATAAGATAGAATGGATTGACGAAGCTTGTTGCAGGGATGAGCCAGATCGTCGCGTTGTTCTTGATGTTCATGGATGAGGAGAAGGCCTTCTGGTGCCTTCATCGGATTATGGTACGGGAGCATCCATTCATAGTCTGTCAAGCTTGCACTCCCTCCCCTTCCCTCCCTCTCCCCTCTCTCTCCCCTTCCCTCCCTCTCCCTTCTCTCTAACTCTCCCTCCCCTATCATCTCTCTAACTCTTATCCTCATTCTCACTCACCTTTTCTTATTTAGGTCTCTGATCGCCATACAATGCATGGTTTTTTCTGTCCTGGCTTCCCAAAGCTAAGTCGTTTCGAGGAGCACTTCAAACGAGTTCTGAAGAGATATCGTCCCAAGGTGTACAAGCATCTGGTTGGCGAGTCACTTCCCTTTCTGGCTTTCTGGTTTCTAACTTAATCAGTGCATTCGACATGATCTTTACTAATAATTCTGGAAGAGAATTCAGGAAAAGGAGATGATTCCATACATCTACCTGACGAAATGGTGGTTCGGATGTTTCCTGGATCGGGTTCCCTTTCCTCTCGCCCTCCGGATCTGGGATATCTTCCTTCTTGAGGGGGATGTTATCCTCACTGCGCAGGCACTCAACATCATGAAGATGCACGAGAGTTAGTCCTTTTCATCAATAATCTTGTCTTTTCTATTGGATGATCGTTGAAGAGACGATTCGTAACTTGCACATGGAGACCTTCATGGAATTCATCCAAAGCGGGATTGCGAATGATTTTGGCTTCCCTGATGATGAAGTCGTCTTCTCTCTCAGACAGACTCTCGACAAGCTTCTTGTTTGTTTTTCTTTCTTCCTTTTCCTTTCCTTTTTTTCCTTTCTTTTCCTTTCTGTACCTTTCTTTTCTATTTTTTCCCTTTCTTTTCCTTTCTTTTCTTTTTTTTCCTTTCTTTTCCTTTCTTTTCCTTTCTTTTCCTTTCTTTTCTTTTCCTTACTTTCCTTTCTTCATTCAGAACATTTGGGGATGGGGCTAATCAATCCTTCATTTCGAAATAATGGTTATCTCTTTATTTAAGACATGTTTACGCGATAGCAGAGGTGTGAATGGGCCCAAAATTTTTGGGCCAGCCCGGCCCTGGGGGCCCAAAGTCTCGGCCCGGCCGGAAATTTCCGGGCCTTGTAATTTTGGGCCCGGCCCGTGGGCCCGTTTGAGCCCGATTTTCAAAATAAAAATTTTTTTTTTTCCAAAAATTTGTTCTGTGTTAATTGGGGGTTTCTTTTGGGTTTGAATTTACCAAAGTAAAAAATATGTTTCCCCCACCCCTAAGTAACATGCCACTATATAAACCAATTTCAAATACTTCCGAAAATTTCAAGATTACGTTTTTACCTTTAATTTGCCAGGAATTTCTGACTTGGCCCAATCGGGCCTACGGGCCGGCCCAACTTTTGTTGGGCCCGGCCCGGCCCGGCCCGGGGCCTTGGGAAATTGGGCCGGCCGGCCCTGAGGGCCGGCCGGGCCGGCCCATTCCCACCTCTGCGCGATAGAGAATAAGTGATCGTTCTTTGCAGTCGGATGGAAGAGCACGGGCCCCGCCCCCCGCCCCTGGGGATCTGGCAGAAAGACCGACGAAGGCTCTCGGAGCTGTACTTTCCCGTAAAGTCGAAGACATTCGATCGAATATCGCAGAGATCAAGAGCAGGGGCTCCCGTGCTCAGTGTTAGTCTTCTTCCATTCGTAATCTTCTTCCATTCGTAGTCTTCTTCCGTCTAAACTTCTTGTCTACTCATTTTACTCGCTTTTCTAGTGATTGGAGCAACAGAATTCCGTGTTGCATATGAAGAAATCTACGCCGCTTTCTACAAGAGCCTTTTCTCCTGTTACCTGGAAGAGGAAATCAAAAAGATTGACTCATTCCTTTGCCAATAAAATTGTCGTATTTCCATATACTTTGAATGTGGAACCAGAGATGTTTTCGTTGTTTTGCATTCAATCTCAGAGAGTAAGAGAGAGAGAGAGGAGAGAGAGAGAGAGAGGAGAGAGAGAAGAGAGGGTGGTAAAGGGGAATAAAAGGAAGAGAAGAATGGATTTTATAGCGATGGCAGGGACAGCGAGTCGGTCCCCTGCCCTTGCCAGGAGACGCAGCCATTCTTCTCGCAAACAAGCCGCCCCTCCCTCGCCCACCCCCAGAAACTCACTCCGAGTAAGCCAGTAAACAGGAGTTGTGGGTGGCGATTAACGAGTCTTTCTTTGTAGCAAGGACCGCAACACTCTCCACCGTCTGCTGAGCAGAGGAGAATTGGAGAGGGAGGACTGCGCTCCTCTTCAACGAGAAGTCCACCTTCCTCGTCTTCCGCTCGGCCACTGACTGGGAGGTCAGTTCCTCCCTCTCTTTCATTCCTGAGAATGTAAAGGGAGAGAGAAAGAAAGTGAAAGAGAGAAGCGGAATAGAAATGCAGTGCTCAGAGTGCCCAGCATCTACGATAATCTTGCGAATGGAAGCGGAGGGTCGGTGCGACTCATGAAGGACGAGCACTCGGGCCGCATGGTCCCTATCAGGAGGGACTCTTCCAGCTACGGTGTCACTGAGGGGGAATACGGTAGCTCGACTACGGTAGGAGGGAGTGGCAGTGTTATCTCGCGGAGTCCTTCTGCCCTCCAGACAAGGATAACTCGTGCTGCCAACCACATCACGTATGTCATGATAGACGATGATCAGCCGCCCTCCCTTGCCAATGGACACAAACATTCCGTTGTTTAGCCCGAGATGCTTTTTTCTTTGCATTTCTATGTTTCTACCTAATGGAATAGTCTCTTCGCTGGACATGCGAATAGCGGTAGGCCAGACTCGTACGGTTCTCTTTCTCTCTTTTTCTCTCTCTTTCTCTCACTCCCTGCATAATGACAATCATTCACCTTGCACTTTCCACTTGTCTTTTATTCTTTAATAATTTCATAAAATTGTATACAATCGCTTCCTGACATGCTCAATATAGAAAAGTGATTTTGGTGGCGTCCCTTTAGATTCTGCGGTATTATTGTAATTACTATAATGAATTATATTAGCTTGATCACCTAAGTTATTAACGAATATATCCGATCAAATAAGCAGAGCAAATAAATTACACTGGTTCACTATGAATATGCAAGAAGAGACAGAGAAAGTTGCGGCACTGGAAATAACGAAAGGGAAATAATAAGGCGAGTGCGGTATTCGTCATGACGCTCTTCTTGTTATCTAAGGCCGCGCCGATGTGCCTGAATCGCTGTTCAGGAAGGTCGAAGAAGGCAACAGAAAAAGTGCATTACGATATCTTTATTCCAAGTACTCTAATAACTATAATTATAAAAACAGTTTGTGAACTTAGGCAGCATTAAAAAAATATATTAAAACTTTGTAAAAACGAATTTTCCTAAACCATCTCTACATTTCCCGGGCAATTCCTTTACTAAATGAGATCATAGCAGACAAGTAAAATTGAGAAGAAAAAGCGGCCTAGTAAATAAACTACTGATAAAGCTACCTTACTATTGCATTACTAATGTGATATAAAAGAGAAACAACTCACATGTCATCGAAAAAATTTATAGAATTAGGATGTCCTTGACCAGAAACCGAGGAAAATGGATTGGTACCAGCTCGCTCGATTCCCCCCGCCTCCAGTGCAACTGGATTGGGACCAGCCCGCGAGGTTCCCCTCGCCTCCACTGCCACTGGCTCTTCTTCCGTGACTATCGGTTGCCGTTCTTCGGAGAACACAGAAGAAGACTCGAAGACTCGGCTGGACGCCCCGCGTATGCGGCCTAAGTGTGTATGCTATTTCTTGAGAGAAAGAATAAATTTAAGCTTTTACACGAACATGAATAAATGTACACTCAGACTCACGAGATTGAAAAGAGTGTGTACCTGCCAGAGAAGAGAAGGGAGCAGTGGGAGAAGAGTTCTTCTTCTGCCTCTCCTCCCTGCGACTCCTCTTATTCCTCTCGAGAGTTACGAGTGCCTTTCCAGCCGAGACCGCATCTCTCGTCACTTCATCCGAGTCAATGAACTGCTCGATTCCCACGGCATGCATGAGACGAGTGCCAAGTCTCAAGAAGACTCCTCACTTCTCCTCGTTTACTTCAACTCACTTGTAATAGGTAAGTGCACAGAACAGCAGAATCAGAAGAGGCAGATAAATGTTGATTCCTTTCGCGAGAATTGGCAACAAGTCCAAGTGGCCCATCAGCTGAAACCAGGAAAAGGATAAGCGAAGAAAGGCAGGAAATCAAGAAGTGCAGAGACCTTGGTGAACTGTGTCTCCACACCAAAATTCTTCGTGTTGCTGATGTGCGAATCGAGATGAACCAAACCGAGGAGATTAAGACAGATGGGAGGAGTCAGCCGGCAGAGAAGTCTAAATCACAAGAGAGGAGGGAAGAATCATCAAACGAAGCTGACATTGCAGAGAAGAGAAGAGAGTTCTCGTCAGTCAGATGATTCGGATCCAGATTATAGTATTTGTAGATACGCAGACGGAAGACAGTGAAGTAAGCGCAGCCACTCAGGAAGGTTATCAACAAAATAGCGGCCACCTTCGAAACCATTCGAGATATACAAGTAAACTACAAGTTATAAAAGAGAAATGAACCTGGGTGTAAGTGTAGTGGAAGTTGCGTGCGGCGTACTGAAGAAAAAGAGCAGCCGGAGACAACGTGGGGTTGACAATGAAGAAAGTGCACTCGGATAAGAGAATAAAGACAGTGGAAGAGCAGAGGACAACAGCCATGATCTGAGAGCAGCCAAGCTGTCAACCACTTCCTACCAAGGATACTCACCTTGGCTAGAGGCCGTCTTGCTGTGATTAGACAGAAGAAGACGATAGAGGGAGGGAGCAGAGAGAAAGGGGGCGGCAGAGTGGGAAGAGTGCCAGTCAACTCAGCCTGCTGCACACTCTCCAGCCAAAGAGCGCGAGATATCAACACACTGAGAAGGCAGCAGATGACAAGGAGAGGGAGGCAATGAGTGACTGACTCCCACTGCGCAGCCGTCCTGTGGTAAGTCTGCACGGCTTGGATGGCTCGTTGGTGCAGCCGGACCTGAAGGGAGGGGGCAATCCTGAAGGGCTGAGCTCTCACTTCCTAACCAGATACTTGTCATTGTTGACTTGGAGAGTGGAAGCAGGAGAGAGAGAAGCAAAGTCAGCCCCACTCCGAGAGGGGAACAGCTGAGAAATGGCGGAGTCGGAGAAGCGGGCGGTGATCAGCTGCGCCTTCTCACGTGCTCCGTGCTCGTTCTTCAGAGCGTTCAGCACTCCTCGAGCCTCCCTTCAATCAAACCACGTCATCAGAATCAACAAGGACATCAAGAGAAGAATTCCTAATTGTAATTGAAGAAAAGCAAAGACGCACTTGTAGACTTCTCTGAATACGTCTTCAGCATCTGCTTTCTCAGTCGACATTTGGTCGATCTTGAAGTACACCTTGTTCAGGCTATAATCTATAATGGAGCAATGATAATCATGGCAGCATAAACGACAGAGATCAGAGAGGGGAGAGAGCAAGAGGGAGGGAGACAGACAGAGAGCGGGAATGACAGCAAGAGTGAGAGAGAGACGAGACACACACAGAGAGAGAGAGAGAGGGGGGGAGAGAGAAACAGAGAGAGCGACAGAGAGAGAGAGACAAAGACATCGGGAGGGAGAGACAGAGACGGCGGGAGAAAGACCGAGAGGGAGGGAGAGAGAGGTAAAGAGAAAAAAGGAGAGAGAGCGAAAGGGAGGGAGAGAAAGAAGGGAAAAGAGAGAGAGAGAGCGAGGGAGAGCGAGCGAGCGAGAGAGAGAGAGAGAGAGAGAGAGAGAGAGAGAGATTGTAGTATAGAAGAAATAGGGGAAGATACCTCGCCGCCCCATACACCACAACTGGCGTGGGACTTCGACCAGACCGTATCCAAGAAGAACGACCAGGAGAAACAGACCCCAAGTGTTGGAAGCAGACACTAAGATCACTTTGAGGTGTTCCCTAAACGAAGTGTGCAAATTGAACATTGAACCGAATAATGACATACAACTAAATGTGGAATTTGATACTTTGTCTCGGAATTGTTGAAAACTGGATATATCAATCCGTATATGTTTTTAAGTTGTTTAATTCCTGAAGGGATTTATTTTATGAGCGTATCCTATTGAAAGAAAAAAACGCAGCTCAATGCTGTGAGATAGAAAACCGCCGTTTCGGAAGAGCGAATGTCTTGCAAAAGTGCACTAATAGCCAGCACTAAATGCACAAATTGGTGATAAATCTTAATAACAAATTCACGTACTCAGATTTGAAAATTTTAATCTCTTGTTGTTTTTATGAATAATTAATCAGTATACGCGAATCCTCTAAGTAGCCCAAACGACTCTAAGCTCTGATCAAGCCAAAATAAAAATTTAAAGGAGCTTAAGTTACGAGTTTCTTGATCAAAAAGATAGCAGAGAACGAACGCGTTGATGACAATTCCTTTGAGGAGAGCATAAAAGACCAGAAGAACGAAGACGACAAAGTAGATACTGTAGTAGATCACATTGTTCACTAGAGCACAACGGAAACGACCGCCCATTGTAAACTCCCCAGCTGTCACGTAGCTCTGCATTAAGGGAAGGAGCAGCCTGAAGAGGGGGCGAGGGCTATAGGAAGAGCCAGGAAGCAATAGTGTCAGAAAGAGGAATGAAACTATGAAAAAAGGGAAACCATGTTAAAATTTGGGCCGTCCAGTAGACAACTCGCCAAAGATTCAGCAGAACGTCGTCGGGAACGTAACTGAATGATTTCAAAGTAACAGATTCGTAAAAAAAATTAATTCGGATAAGTAAACAACAGTGGGGACCCTTGTCGTACCCTCGGGGCTCGCTGCATTTAGAAGACAGATTGACAGGAGCGCTTGTGGTAGAGGAGGTTGAATTGCTTACGTAACTGCTCTCCACAAGACATCTACGGTAGAATGTTATGGCAATATCCAGTGGCAGCACGAATATTATAATGAAGGAGAAGTACCTGCAAATTGCATAAGCCAACATAGAGAAACTCGGCCATTTCATCGATCAGTATTGTAAAAAAAAAGAAAGTAAGGTTACCAAAAAGGAACGGACCAGCCAAGAAGAGTGGCGAGGGAGACTGCCGTCCTTTGCTTGCTCCAAGAACCATACTTATGCAACAAAGCGACCGTGACAAGGAGGAGCAAGAGCAGCTCGAGTGCGAGGGGAGTCGCCCCCATCCTCCTGACCACTTCCTCACCGGAACATCTTACACTTCGAGAAGTCTGCAAGAAGAGCATGCACCTTTTCAGTACCATCACTTGTTATTCTTAATTCCCCCGCCCCAAAATTAGTAAGCTGCTGCAAGAAAGGAGAACGTTAAATGTAAACTTTTAGTGTAAATACCGTATTTTTTTTTCACAGGTGACATTTCGTAAACTGATTTTCACGGCACAACTATGTACACCCAAAATGTTTAGGTTTTTTTTACCATTTTGCTGCTGGAGCAGCGCTTTTCATTTTTTTACGTGCTGCCACGTGTTATAGTTGGTAAAAGTCTTTACTCTGGTAAAAAGGGAATGGTTCAATTCCCTGCGAGGTAATGGTCAAATAGTGCAACACTTGCAATATTTGGCAGAAATGGTTCGTTAATGGTAGGACGAGTATCAGTAAACTAGTAGTCTTGCGCCATTATATGGCCAAAACACGGGAACACTTGGGAATTACGATTTCCTTGCTATCCGCTTTTTACCAGAGTAAAAACATTGTGGAAGAACTATGTTAGTCTCTCATTTGCTTTGTTATTTGCTGTAGGAGATGGCAGACGATGGGTACGGATCTGCTTCGAACGAGTTGGATGACAAGTCCATCCCTTCTTGTGCCTCCCAACAACAACCACGGAAAGTCACGACTATCTACATTCCACGAGACTACTCTAAGGGGCTTACCGTCAAATTCGAGCGACGCTATCCTGAGGATCTTCGCGGCCTGGTTGGCTATTCATATCCTTATTTCAAGGTCGAGGCTTGACGCATTTTCCTTTAAAAAAAACTTTCCTAATGTTTGAAATGCGCCCACGCGTTAAAGTTTTTTTTTGTTGCATTGTTGCAGACTTTTAGATAATTTAAATTTATTGTTGTATTAAAATGTAGAATACATGGAAATAATTAGTTGTCTCCATATTTCTCATTCTATTAATAATGCTCTATTCAGGTTTCTGAAGATGAATGGTTCGAAACAATAGACAACGTTAACTCGCTATTTGACGAGGCTGAAAAGGTGTTTTAAATTTATTTTTGTGACGATAATCATGCGAAAGTGAGAGCATTCAAGGTTTGCTGCGGAACGATCTTGGAAACATTAATTGGCTGCGCCACGTGTTACGTAGTGCGTGTGTGTGGCTTTACTCGATACGAAAAGAAACTAATCGAGGTTAACGGATTCTCATCTCTTTCGCCGTCGTGCTGTTTAGTATCCTTTTTTTAAGATCCGGCGGTACCTGGACGTTCGAAATGCTGAAGTATTCCTCCCAGCCGGATTGCAAATCCATGACCCAATGAATCGAGCTCTTCGAGTTGTCAGTTTTCCATCTGCCTTTGTTCTATTCATAATTGACGTTGTTTTTAAATGATAACAATTCATTGCAGCTTGAAATCAATGAGGCGCCTACTCAATGATGTGTTCTTCGCACTTTCATCCATTCCAAATTTACTCGTCTTTCTCACTTTATTGGACTAATAGATTTTTCGATGTTATATTGTATATACAGCAAATTACTTTTAATTTCCTTATCTTTGCGCGGACTGTGAATGCGAAATAAATCATTGCTACCTTCTTTGCTAACTCTTAATAATTCTTGTGGTAACTGCCATCGGAAAAGATTTATCTACCATTTTCTTTGCTCAAATAGTTTATTGCTTGAGCCACCTGCTCAACATTTCTCGTTTGTGTCCATAATATATGTAATGTTCCTGGTGTCTCTTCTGACGGAGTTTTTTTTATTCCAGCAGCAGGATGGGCAAACTGATGAAGGAAGGAAAGGCAGGAACGACCAAGAAGTGGAAGGGGAAGAAGAAGGTAAAGAATCTTCTTGAGAAGAAGAAGAAGGGCTTGCATCTTGGACAGGTTTGTGTTTTTTTAAAAATCTTTTTATGGATACGTGGTAGTGCAGGAGCTTGGCCTTTAAGGTTGACAGAAGAAAGCTCGTGAAGTTGGAACAAAAGAAGGAACTAAATGAGCGACTGGAGGAAAGCATACGAGAAAATATGGAGCGACTTGAGGAACGGAGTTCTTCTTCTCTTTCGGAGAGTTCTTTCGGCAGTCAACCTATTAAGAAAGCACCAAGCAGACGGGTCAGTCCTGTCTTCTTTCTCGATTCTGCATCTTTTTCATTCAACTATGATCTGTCATACAATGTCATTTGTGTTGCATTTCTCTGTGATGAACATTTGGTGTTATACTTATTATAAGTTACTTTTCTATGACTTCCTAACCTTGTGCTTCAGGTTTCCTTTGCCGAGGCTTTGGAGCATCGCAAACTGTTTGACAAGAATGACAAAAAAATAGAAGTGAAAGCATCAACGGCTTCTCCCGGAAAGAGTATTCTGAAGGAAAAGAAACAGAAGAAGGCTGGAAAGAAGAAGAAGGCGAAGAGTCCATCGAATGCCGAGGAGGAGATGGAAGTGGATGAGAATGAGCCGGCTGAGGAGAAGAAGGAAAAGAGCAAGGCGGCTGCGATAACCAAAGTCGATGCTGGAGTGACTAAGAAGAAGCCAACTTTGGTGTGTCTTCTCTGTCATTTGGACTTTGTTACTTCTGCTTTATAATCTTCCAAGAGATTGTGCTTTAAAAACGGAGGGTTGTTTGCCAACTCTGCAAAACAAATTGGCAAGTTTGATTTCTTATTTTGCAGGTTCCAAAAAGCTTGAAAGAGAAGCTACTCGCTTTGCCGAGGAAGGAGAGAAAGGCTCTTCTTCTTGAATATAAAGCAAAGAAAAAGCCTCACATGGAAAGAGCCGCGAAATGCAAACTTCTCTGGGAAAAAATGCGCAGGTTTACTGGAGTTACACGTACTCCTTAAAGCAAACACACGATCTTTGTTGCAGTGGCAAGACTCCAGCCGCCGAAAAGGAAAAGGCCATTTCCGAGCTGTGCGGACTCATCAAGGTTGGCTGAGAGTTGGAGGGATGGAGAGGAGACTGAGAGTTTGAGGGGGAGTAGACTGAGAATGGGTGGAGTCTGTGAATGGGCGGAGTCTGCTCTGCAGGGCCACGCTCGTCTTCTGATCTACGCACACGACACAGTCCGAGTTATCGAGTGTCTCCTTGCTCTCAACAGAAAGGACATCAATGACCAGCTCTTCACTGAACTCGCACCCGAAATTGTCCGCATGGCCAAGAGCAAATACTCTCGCTTCTTCGTGACGAAGATGCTGAAATACGGGTTGGAATGTTCTTGTTTTCCCATCGGAAAGAGAGTGAAAGTACTCGATGGATTGCAGATCAGTTCACCAGAGACAGCAAGTGATCGAAGCATTCCGAGGCCACTGCGTTTCTCTCTTTCGCATTGTGTGGGCAGCCGAGATACGTTATTCATTATTCTCTTTTTTTTTTAAATAATTTGAATTTGTTGTTTCGAGATGTGATATTTCTTCTGTTTCAAGTGTTAGAAACTGCGTACAACGACTACGCGAATGCACAGCAGCGGTTTGATATCATCTCGGAATTCTACGGGAAGGAATTCGTTCTGTTCAGGGTATGCATTCTGCAGCATTTATGTTCTGAATGCGCTGGAGTGCACTTCAGGTTGTAGTCTCTAATATTTGTTATATTTCTGTTGCAGACTGACAAGATCCGGTCGCTAAAACAGATTTTGGAAGAAGAGCCAGGGAAGAAGAAACTGATCGTGAAACATCTGGAAGAGATTGTCTTGGATGTCGTTCAAAAGACAACTCTGCGTCATTCTCTCACTCATCGACTACTTCTCGACTGCTTCTCTCATTGTGACAAGGAACAGAAAAGTAACCTCATCGACTCTCTCAAGGTTGCTAGTTTATTCCATCTTTAAAAAAAATTTCGGCTAAATTTAGCGAGCGGAACCATAACGGAGTAGTAATTGATGTGCTGTAGAGAAGAGCACTAATTAGGATGAATGAACTGCAGGACAAGCTGCCCGAATTAGTGCACACAAACGAAGGTTCCCAAGTGGCGATGCGTGTCGTCTGGAATGCGAATGCAAAGGAGAGAAAGGTCTTCTTTCTGTTCTTCTTTCATTGTGAATACCTTGATCATCTTCAGCTGATCATCAAGAACTTCAAAGGCCTCTCAGTGAAGGCTGCTATGGAACAGCATGGCTGCCGTGTTCTCATGAGTATTTTTGACTCGGTCGATGACACTGTCCTGGTCAACAAATACATCACTCAGGTTTCAATCCTTCTTGTCGCATATCGAGCAAGAATGTGCTAACTATAGCGAATTCGAGATTTTTGGAATCTAGATGAATAGAATGGAATTCCGCGACATGTCTTAAAATGGGGCGCCCAAAAGTCCGAGGTAGGATGAGTGAGGGAGTGTTTTTTTCGTTATTTATTCGTATAAATCAAGTTAAAAAAAATTGATAAAATATTCTATTATATGTCGATTGGTACGAAATGTATATTTTTTTACTAGGAAGGATGACTAAAAATTTGGCTAGGCTGTTGGCTTTTAAGCTATGTTTCGCGAGGACTGCATTAATATGTCCTTCCTGGTTTGGAATTTTAGTGTCACTTATTTTACAGGAATTGGCTAACGAAATAAAGAAGGTGGTAATGGACAAGTTCGGAGTGCGAGTTATTCACTATCTAGTACACCCAAGAGATGGAAGAGTTCTCGACCAGGATATCATCAAGCAAGTCAAGATGGTTAGCTGATCTGTATCCCTCCTCTCTATCTCTCCCTCTATCTCTCTCCATCTCTCTCTTTCTCTATTTCCTTCCTGTCTTTATCGATCTCCCTCTCTTCTCTTCTACAGGGTGACGGGAACGACTTCAGCAAGAAACCGGCTTCTGAGCGTTACTCTGAGTTGTTTGCGTGTATCTCAAAGCCACTCTTCACTTTCATGGCCGCCAACATGGACTGCCTTCTGCGCGAGAGTGTTGAGACTTCGAATCTGGTGTTAGACTCCCTCGAGGCGCCTGGTAAGTAGCCCTTTCTGTGACAAAGAAAAGGAGTCCCTTGAAGGCCCGCGTGAGTTGTTCGTCCGTTCGGTGGATGCAGAGGACAGAAGTGCGTGTTACTCTGCCCTGGCTGAGCTGGCCTCGAGGGAGTTCGTGCCATGTGATGTTGGCCAGGAGCATCTGATCGAGCACAAGCAGGGCAGCTTCGTTCTCGGCCGGCTTCTGCGCTGTTCGTTTTTTTCAGCTCCTAAATGCTTTTTCAATAGCATATATTCATTAAATTACTACCCTGAGTTCCGAAACAATAACGGGATATACGTAAGCAGCAGGGAAAAAAAGCCGAACCAGACTACCCTAGTCGAAATTCAGTAAAAAAAGGTAGCTATATATGTTATTGGATGTTGCAGGCGACGATGCCTTTCCAGAGGATCTCCGTCTGAGTTCTCACTTGGCTGCTCTCGACTCTGAGCAAATTGGGTCCTGGGTTGGCTGCAATAAGGTTTTACTTCCTTTGAATCTTAACCACTTCCGCTTTACTCTCCCTTGAAGTTTATTTTAAAATTTATTAAACAATTAATTGAAAATCTTATGGAGTTGGTGTGATGGAAATGTTTGGAGGGTTGCTTCATTCTTCTTCGGTTGATGGAGAAAGGCTCCGAGTCCACGAGAGAGAAAGTCGCCTCGTCCGTGTCCATCCGCAGACTCGAGTCCTACACCACGAAGGGAGCCGAACTCTTACTCGCAGCTCTCAGGCAGCGTTGAAGCCACCCTTCACGGATTGTTATTCTTCTTTGTTTTTGTTGTTGTGTTTACTTTCTCTTCTTTCTCCAAGAATAAATAATTTGAACGTTGGCCGAGTGAGGCCTTTGTTTGGGTGACAAGGAGGGAGATTGGAAGGATCCTAAAAGGGCACCCCTTGAAACACTCATTCCTACTCTTCTTCCACTTCTTAGTTCTTGGTTTGGGAAGCGTCCTCTCTAAGCCGCAGCTTCTTTTCTTGGTGAGCAGTGAGGCGGAATGGTGGGAGGGTTGAATTGCACGAGAGAATGGAGACTGATCATTCCGATGGCGCCCCCTTCTCTTCACGCTTCACTCAACAATATCAACTCACGTCACATCTCATTTGCATTTATTCATCTCTCGACCTCCTCTCTTCCGAAATATACGACCACTTACGATTTATCTTCATCCTTCTCACTGATGGCTACAGATGTTTTCTATAATGCCAGATTTGGCTAGAGCTAGACGCCTACCCTTCAGTCTTTTTGTTCGTTGTGTCGCGTTCCTTTCTCGGCATGGAGAATGCCTCAAATTCTGTTAAGAACATTCTTACTTTTTCCTCTATGCGCGCTCTTTCCTTCTCTTCGCAAGCCAATTAGGAGTTACCTTTGAGTTCTTTCTTCTTGCTTTGTCAGCCTCTTCTTACATTTTTCAACCGTTTAATTTTTTAAATAAAATTTGGATGAAATAGAAAGGAAAAGAAGGTTCTCGATACGAAGATGGCGGAAAAAGCCTCGCTGTCAAGCGGCCTTGGTATTTAAAAACAATTGAAAATGACACGGATGTTGTTCATGGTCGACGGAATTGTAATGAAACGGTTGATGGGCCCTCTTCTCAGCATAACGCTAATCGTCGTTTGTGCTGGCTCCAGAGGTTCATTCCATTTTCACTTTACTATTTAATTTTATTTATCCCTTTTTATATCGTATCTCTTATCTGCCTTATTCCTTCTTTCACTCTTGGCTTTCAATCAGAATTTTGTCTGGATATCTCATGCTCTCTCTCTCTCTCTCTTTCTCTCTCTCTCTCTCTCTCTCTCTCTCTCTCTCTCTGCCATTCTCTGTGTTTTCTTTGTTTTTCTCATCATATCTTCTTCCCCTCAAACCCTCCAGATTCCTCCACACGTCGTTTTCTCTGCAACCGATGCTCAGACTCCACCGTCGAAACCGTTAGTAGAGCTCTTACACTTAAATTGTGTAAATTTTTTTTAGACAAGGAAACTGATTTATTTATTTATTTATTTATCATACACGAAATTAAAATTTCGATGTGACAGCACAAATATAAGAATAAGAAAATGTCGTCTGAATAGGTGCAACTACAGAGAATTTATTTTGAAGCGGTTCTATTCTCCATTCATCGGTATTCTGTTTTCTCCGTCCCGTATTCTCTCTCTCACTGCCTCTCTCTCTCTCTCCTCTCTCTCTCTCACTGCCTCTCTATCTTCTCTCTCTCACTGCCTCTCTCTCTCTTCTCTCTCTCTCACTGCCTCTCTCTCTCTCTCTTCTCTCTCTTCTCTCCCTCTCTCACCCACAACAAGCTCATTTCTTCTTTGCAGCACTATGGTTCCTTCTTTAAAAATCCTCGAGAAATGCAGCCCGATGGATCTTCGAAGCTCACACAGTGCTCTGCTGAAACAGTTAAATTTATTAATTTATAAATGGTTCCATGTAAATACGCGATAATTGCCTGTGTATTTCTTACTCATTCCCACTCTCCCATCCGCTTCTGCACTCCTCTCTCATGAAACGGCCGGCTTTCCGCAGGTCGACGGCCAAGAATGTGACGACGTCTGCTTTGTGATGAACGTCACGAGTGTGGACATTCGGACTGGCCAGTCCGAGCCATTCGGTCAGTTCTCCCCTTCCCCCTCTTCGGTCAGTTCTCCCCTTCCCCCTCTTCGGTCAGTTCTCCCCTTCCCCCTCTTCGGTCAGTTCTCCCCTTCCCTCTCTTCGGTCAGTTCTCCCCTTCCCCCTCTTCGGTCAGTTCTCCCCTTCCCCCTCCCCTTCTGCCTCTTCGGTCAGTTCTGATCTTCCCTCCCCCAGGTGCCTCCTATGGCTGTGGAAGTGTAGTGATCGGGGATGACGTAGAGAGACAGGCTGGAACATGCACCCGGAACGATATCGTCCTGCGCACTCTTCCGCCCTTCGTTGTGCAGCAGGAAATCTGTTTCTGCAGCTCCAATCGCTGCAATTTCCTTCGCCCCAGTGGGAATCGGTTGCTTCTCCATTCTTCTCAATCTAAGTGACCAATTGCAGCAGAGATAACATTCTTTGCATAACATGTAACTGACATTTCTTACAGACTTTCATAAGATTAATTATGCAAAAGAGTTGCTGCCTTTTGAGTTAATCGAAGATTCAGGCCGAGGGCACCAAAGTCACCAGACGATCACTCAACCCCGGCGGACATTGGAAATGCAGTCCAAGTGGCCTCTTCGCACTTTATTGTCTTCTCTATCACAAATCTACCATTAACTGCTTCCTTCCTAGTTGTCTTTACCCAGTATGTGTAGTCCTAATGCCCTTTCAATGCTTTTTTGCTAAAAAACAATTCTATAATTATAGCAATAATTCAAGTTTACGCTCACTTTATCCACAGTTATCCCTGTTCCTATGACATAAGGCTTCTAATGCAAAACGGATAATGAAAATGGGTTGGAATTTAATAAATTGTATTAATCAGCGTTTTATTGTGCCATCACGTGAGTTCACAATGGTGTTCTACAGTGTTCACATGTGCTCTTTCCAAACAGGATGCAATTTTGGCACACCACGATTCCGACCGGTTTCTCACCTGCGATTCAAATCCTTTTGTGATTCAAATCAGTTTTTTTTACTTGGCACCCCATTTCTTTCAGATGACCGTAGCAGAGAACAGTGAGAAACGACTTCTCATATGCTATGGGTCGCATACGGGGCAATCAGAGTCTATTGCCAAGCAAATCGCGGACCGAGCCGCACTCATCGGACTGCAACCTTTTATTTTCACGCTTGATCAGCACGAGGAGGCAAGTGAATAAATAGGAAGTCTTTGATTTACGAAGATATCTCTCCTATCAGTTTGACTTGGAGCGTGAATCCTTCGTGGTGATTGTTATCTCCTCGACTGGGGATGGAGATGCTCCTGAGAACTGCGCTCGTTTTGTCCGTCGCATCTCACGACGTTCCCTGGATAACGACTTCCTCTCTGGACTTGAATATGCCATTCTTGGTTCGTTCTTGTCGTTGCTTTCATTTGCATAATATTTGGGTGATTTTCAGGGATTGAAGAGATTGATTTCAGATTTTAGAAGTGACCATTGTTGTGAATTTTTTTCTCTTTTGTTACTTCGAATGCTGATGGCGTGATCTTTGCTTTGGCAGGCCTGGGAGACTCGAACTACTCTTCGTACCAAGGAGTGCCTATGAAAGTGGACAAGCAACTCTCTTCCCTCGGAGCGCGTCGCGTGATTGAGCGGGGAGTAGCGGACGACCAAGTGGGGTGTGTTCCCATCGTCCTTTCAGCACAACTCACGGATGGTCTTGTACAGTTTAGAGTTGGCTGTGGAGCCTTGGTGCGAGGCTCTCTTCAAACATATCGCGCAGCGCTTCCAACTTGACCTATCTGTTCTTTCAAATGCATTACAGGTTTCCTTTATACATAACAATTTTTAATACCTGAATTTTCTTTTGCATATGTGATCAATAAATGAATAAGAATGAAAGCGGCAGTTTAGTCAAAGCTATCGTTGTCAGCTGCGAAGAGTGAGAGTGAAAAGCAGAAGATCATGGACGAATGGAAGGTTCGTGTTCTTCTTTTGCAGTTGGTCTTCCTTTCCTTGCTATAACTTCCAATTGGCAGGCCTCAAGTAGGAAGCTGTCAGTGGAAGAAGAGGCTGTAACTGTGCTCCGTTCTCAAGTTCTTCCGATCGTCCCTTATGAATATCCACATGGCTCATCCGTAAGGAGTGGGGCGAGCAACTTGGCAGGTATGACCGGCCGAGCTCTTCCTTCAGTCAATGCTTCATCTTATAGGGGATGCAAATCTGCGAGTGCCAGTGGCTCCACTCCCATTCATTTCTATATTCATATCTCAGGAGCGTTTTATGCCTTCTCCAGATCTCTTATGGCAGAATGGTGCTGCCATGCCTGGTTAGTGATGAGTGTTCTCTCTCTCTCTCTCTCTCTCTCTCTCTCTCGCTCTCACTCCCTCTCTCTCTCTCTCTTCTCTCTCTCGTGGTGTCTCTCTCTCGCTTCTCTGTTTTAGGTTTGGTTTCTCCGAAGGTTGTAAGAGGAACGGTTGTTTCCCATTCCTTGCTTACTTCGCTGGATGCGAAGAAACCGAAGCGTGAGCTGATACTTGACCTCGAGGTTGTATCGGCCATCCGTTTAATTTGTGTGACCGAAAAGTGTTGCAGGGTGCGAAATTATCTTACGAGCCGGGCGATGCCTTCTATTTGGTGACGGAGAATATGAGAGAGGAAGTTGACTTCATTCTGGAGAGGTAAGCAGAGAGTCCAGTCTAGAAAGATTGTGATTGGAATGCAGGACGGGGATGCTTGGAGTGGCGGAGAAAGAGTGTGTTCTCTCGCTGTCTGCCAAGACGGCGAAACCCGGTGCTGCCCTCCCTCCCTTCTTGCCCCCTCGCTCTTCTCTTCGACATCTCTTCTCTTTCTGCTTGGATATCCGCCGTGCACCTTTCTTCTGTTTCAAGTGTTAGAAACTGCGTACAACGACTACGCGAATGCACAGCAGCGGTTTGATATCATCTCGGAATTCTACGGGAAGGAATTCGTTCTGTTCAGGGTATGCATTCTGCAGCATTTATGTTCTGAATGCGCTGGAGTGCACTTCAGGTTGTAGTCTCTAATATTTGTTATATTTCTGTTGCAGACTGACAAGATCCGGTCGCTAAAACAGATTTTGGAAGAAGAGCCAGGGAAGAAGAAACTGATCGTGAAACATCTGGAAGAGATTGTCTTGGATGTCGTTCAAAAGACAACTCTGCGTCATTCTCTCACTCATCGACTACTTCTCGACTGCTTCTCTCATTGTGACAAGGAACAGAAAAGTAACCTCATCGACTCTCTCAAGGTTGCTAGTTTATTCCATCTTTAAAAAAAATTTCGGCTAAATTTAGCGAGCGGAACCATAACGGAGTAGTAATTGATGTGCTGTAGAGAAGAGCACTAATTAGGATGAATGAACTGCAGGACAAGCTGCCCGAATTAGTGCACACAAACGAAGGTTCCCAAGTGGCGATGCGTGTCGTCTGGAATGCGAATGCAAAGGAGAGAAAGGTCTTCTTTCTGTTCTTCTTTCATTGTGAATACCTTGATCATCTTCAGCTGATCATCAAGAACTTCAAAGGCCTCTCAGTGAAGGCTGCTATGGAACAGCATGGCTGCCGTGTTCTCA
Source organism: Allodiplogaster sudhausi (assembly GCA_945643635.1). Lineage (NCBI taxonomy): Eukaryota > Metazoa > Nematoda > Chromadorea > Rhabditida > Diplogasteridae > Allodiplogaster > Allodiplogaster sudhausi. Next base: position 5,148,364 of record CALZFC010000005.1, read on the forward strand.
TGAGTATTTTTGACTCGGTCGATGACACTGTCCTGGTCAACAAATACATCACTCAGGTTTCAATCCTTCTTGTCGCATATCGAGCAAGAATGTGCTAACTATAGCGAATTCGAGATTTTTGGAATCTAGATGAATAGAATGGAATTCCGCGACATGTCTTAAAATGGGGCGCCCAAAAGTCCGAGGTAGGATGAGTGAGGGAGTGTTTTTTTCGTTATTTATTCGTATAAATCAAGTTAAAAAAAATTGATAAAATATTCTATTATATGTCGATTGGTACGAAATGTATATTTTTTTACTAGGAAGGATGACTAAAAATTTGGCTAGGCTGTTGGCTTTTAAGCTATGTTTCGCGAGGACTGCATTAATATGTCCTTCCTGGTTTGGAATTTTAGTGTCACTTATTTTACAGGAATTGGCTAACGAAATAAAGAAGGTGGTAATGGACAAGTTCGGAGTGCGAGTTATTCACTATCTAGTACACCCAAGAGATGGAAGAGTTCTCGACCAGGATATCATCAAGCAAGTCAAGATGGTTAGCTGATCTGTATCCCTCCTCTCTATCTCTCCCTCTATCTCTCTCCATCTCTCTCTTTCTCTATTTCCTTCCTGTCTTTATCGATCTCCCTCTCTTCTCTTCTACAGGGTGACGGGAACGACTTCAGCAAGAAACCGGCTTCTGAGCGTTACTCTGAGTTGTTTGCGTGTATCTCAAAGCCACTCTTCACTTTCATGGCCGCCAACATGGACTGCCTTCTGCGCGAGAGTGTTGAGACTTCGAATCTGGTGTTAGACTCCCTCGAGGCGCCTGGTAAGTAGCCCTTTCTGTGACAAAGAAAAGGAGTCCCTTGAAGGCCCGCGTGAGTTGTTCGTCCGTTCGGTGGATGCAGAGGACAGAAGTGCGTGTTACTCTGCCCTGGCTGAGCTGGCCTCGAGGGAGTTCGTGCCATGTGATGTTGGCCAGGAGCATCTGATCGAGCACAAGCAGGGCAGCTTCGTTCTCGGCCGGCTTCTGCGCTGTTCGTTTTTTTCAGCTCCTAAATGCTTTTTCAATAGCATATATTCATTAAATTACTACCCTGAGTTCCGAAACAATAACGGGATATACGTAAGCAGCAGGGAAAAAAAGCCGAACCAGACTACCCTAGTCGAAATTCAGTAAAAAAAGGTAGCTATATATGTTATTGGATGTTGCAGGCGACGATGCCTTTCCAGAGGATCTCCGTCTGAGTTCTCACTTGGCTGCTCTCGACTCTGAGCAAATTGGGTCCTGGGTTGGCTGCAATAAGGTTTTACTTCCTTTGAATCTTAACCACTTCCGCTTTACTCTCCCTTGAAGTTTATTTTAAAATTTATTAAACAATTAATTGAAAATCTTATGGAGTTGGTGTGATGGAAATGTTTGGAGGGTTGCTTCATTCTTCTTCGGTTGATGGAGAAAGGCTCCGAGTCCACGAGAGAGAAAGTCGCCTCGTCCGTGTCCATCCGCAGACTCGAGTCCTACACCACGAAGGGAGCCGAACTCTTACTCGCAGCTCTCAGGCAGCGTTGAAGCCACCCTTCACGGATTGTTATTCTTCTTTGTTTTTGTTGTTGTGTTTACTTTCTCTTCTTTCTCCAAGAATAAATAATTTGAACGTTGGCCGAGTGAGGCCTTTGTTTGGGTGACAAGGAGGGAGATTGGAAGGATCCTAAAAGGGCACCCCTTGAAACACTCATTCCTACTCTTCTTCCACTTCTTAGTTCTTGGTTTGGGAAGCGTCCTCTCTAAGCCGCAGCTTCTTTTCTTGGTGAGCAGTGAGGCGGAATGGTGGGAGGGTTGAATTGCACGAGAGAATGGAGACTGATCATTCCGATGGCGCCCCCTTCTCTTCACGCTTCACTCAACAATATCAACTCACGTCACATCTCATTTGCATTTATTCATCTCTCGACCTCCTCTCTTCCGAAATATACGACCACTTACGATTTATCTTCATCCTTCTCACTGATGGCTACAGATGTTTTCTATAATGCCAGATTTGGCTAGAGCTAGACGCCTACCCTTCAGTCTTTTTGTTCGTTGTGTCGCGTTCCTTTCTCGGCATGGAGAATGCCTCAAATTCTGTTAAGAACATTCTTACTTTTTCCTCTATGCGCGCTCTTTCCTTCTCTTCGCAAGCCAATTAGGAGTTACCTTTGAGTTCTTTCTTCTTGCTTTGTCAGCCTCTTCTTACATTTTTCAACCGTTTAATTTTTTAAATAAAATTTGGATGAAATAGAAAGGAAAAGAAGGTTCTCGATACGAAGATGGCGGAAAAAGCCTCGCTGTCAAGCGGCCTTGGTATTTAAAAACAATTGAAAATGACACGGATGTTGTTCATGGTCGACGGAATTGTAATGAAACGGTTGATGGGCCCTCTTCTCAGCATAACGCTAATCGTCGTTTGTGCTGGCTCCAGAGGTTCATTCCATTTTCACTTTACTATTTAATTTTATTTATCCCTTTTTATATCGTATCTCTTATCTGCCTTATTCCTTCTTTCACTCTTGGCTTTCAATCAGAATTTTGTCTGGATATCTCATGCTCTCTCTCTCTCTCTCTTTCTCTCTCTCTCTCTCTCTCTCTCTCTCTCTCTCTGCCATTCTCTGTGTTTTCTTTGTTTTTCTCATCATATCTTCTTCCCCTCAAACCCTCCAGATTCCTCCACACGTCGTTTTCTCTGCAACCGATGCTCAGACTCCACCGTCGAAACCGTTAGTAGAGCTCTTACACTTAAATTGTGTAAATTTTTTTTAGACAAGGAAACTGATTTATTTATTTATTTATTTATCATACACGAAATTAAAATTTCGATGTGACAGCACAAATATAAGAATAAGAAAATGTCGTCTGAATAGGTGCAACTACAGAGAATTTATTTTGAAGCGGTTCTATTCTCCATTCATCGGTATTCTGTTTTCTCCGTCCCGTATTCTCTCTCTCACTGCCTCTCTCTCTCTCTCCTCTCTCTCTCTCACTGCCTCTCTATCTTCTCTCTCTCACTGCCTCTCTCTCTCTTCTCTCTCTCTCACTGCCTCTCTCTCTCTCTCTTCTCTCTCTTCTCTCCCTCTCTCACCCACAACAAGCTCATTTCTTCTTTGCAGCACTATGGTTCCTTCTTTAAAAATCCTCGAGAAATGCAGCCCGATGGATCTTCGAAGCTCACACAGTGCTCTGCTGAAACAGTTAAATTTATTAATTTATAAATGGTTCCATGTAAATACGCGATAATTGCCTGTGTATTTCTTACTCATTCCCACTCTCCCATCCGCTTCTGCACTCCTCTCTCATGAAACGGCCGGCTTTCCGCAGGTCGACGGCCAAGAATGTGACGACGTCTGCTTTGTGATGAACGTCACGAGTGTGGACATTCGGACTGGCCAGTCCGAGCCATTCGGTCAGTTCTCCCCTTCCCCCTCTTCGGTCAGTTCTCCCCTTCCCCCTCTTCGGTCAGTTCTCCCCTTCCCCCTCTTCGGTCAGTTCTCCCCTTCCCTCTCTTCGGTCAGTTCTCCCCTTCCCCCTCTTCGGTCAGTTCTCCCCTTCCCCCTCCCCTTCTGCCTCTTCGGTCAGTTCTGATCTTCCCTCCCCCAGGTGCCTCCTATGGCTGTGGAAGTGTAGTGATCGGGGATGACGTAGAGAGACAGGCTGGAACATGCACCCGGAACGATATCGTCCTGCGCACTCTTCCGCCCTTCGTTGTGCAGCAGGAAATCTGTTTCTGCAGCTCCAATCGCTGCAATTTCCTTCGCCCCAGTGGGAATCGGTTGCTTCTCCATTCTTCTCAATCTAAGTGACCAATTGCAGCAGAGATAACATTCTTTGCATAACATGTAACTGACATTTCTTACAGACTTTCATAAGATTAATTATGCAAAAGAGTTGCTGCCTTTTGAGTTAATCGAAGATTCAGGCCGAGGGCACCAAAGTCACCAGACGATCACTCAACCCCGGCGGACATTGGAAATGCAGTCCAAGTGGCCTCTTCGCACTTTATTGTCTTCTCTATCACAAATCTACCATTAACTGCTTCCTTCCTAGTTGTCTTTACCCAGTATGTGTAGTCCTAATGCCCTTTCAATGCTTTTTTGCTAAAAAACAATTCTATAATTATAGCAATAATTCAAGTTTACGCTCACTTTATCCACAGTTATCCCTGTTCCTATGACATAAGGCTTCTAATGCAAAACGGATAATGAAAATGGGTTGGAATTTAATAAATTGTATTAATCAGCGTTTTATTGTGCCATCACGTGAGTTCACAATGGTGTTCTACAGTGTTCACATGTGCTCTTTCCAAACAGGATGCAATTTTGGCACACCACGATTCCGACCGGTTTCTCACCTGCGATTCAAATCCTTTTGTGATTCAAATCAGTTTTTTTTACTTGGCACCCCATTTCTTTCAGATGACCGTAGCAGAGAACAGTGAGAAACGACTTCTCATATGCTATGGGTCGCATACGGGGCAATCAGAGTCTATTGCCAAGCAAATCGCGGACCGAGCCGCACTCATCGGACTGCAACCTTTTATTTTCACGCTTGATCAGCACGAGGAGGCAAGTGAATAAATAGGAAGTCTTTGATTTACGAAGATATCTCTCCTATCAGTTTGACTTGGAGCGTGAATCCTTCGTGGTGATTGTTATCTCCTCGACTGGGGATGGAGATGCTCCTGAGAACTGCGCTCGTTTTGTCCGTCGCATCTCACGACGTTCCCTGGATAACGACTTCCTCTCTGGACTTGAATATGCCATTCTTGGTTCGTTCTTGTCGTTGCTTTCATTTGCATAATATTTGGGTGATTTTCAGGGATTGAAGAGATTGATTTCAGATTTTAGAAGTGACCATTGTTGTGAATTTTTTTCTCTTTTGTTACTTCGAATGCTGATGGCGTGATCTTTGCTTTGGCAGGCCTGGGAGACTCGAACTACTCTTCGTACCAAGGAGTGCCTATGAAAGTGGACAAGCAACTCTCTTCCCTCGGAGCGCGTCGCGTGATTGAGCGGGGAGTAGCGGACGACCAAGTGGGGTGTGTTCCCATCGTCCTTTCAGCACAACTCACGGATGGTCTTGTACAGTTTAGAGTTGGCTGTGGAGCCTTGGTGCGAGGCTCTCTTCAAACATATCGCGCAGCGCTTCCAACTTGACCTATCTGTTCTTTCAAATGCATTACAGGTTTCCTTTATACATAACAATTTTTAATACCTGAATTTTCTTTTGCATATGTGATCAATAAATGAATAAGAATGAAAGCGGCAGTTTAGTCAAAGCTATCGTTGTCAGCTGCGAAGAGTGAGAGTGAAAAGCAGAAGATCATGGACGAATGGAAGGTTCGTGTTCTTCTTTTGCAGTTGGTCTTCCTTTCCTTGCTATAACTTCCAATTGGCAGGCCTCAAGTAGGAAGCTGTCAGTGGAAGAAGAGGCTGTAACTGTGCTCCGTTCTCAAGTTCTTCCGATCGTCCCTTATGAATATCCACATGGCTCATCCGTAAGGAGTGGGGCGAGCAACTTGGCAGGTATGACCGGCCGAGCTCTTCCTTCAGTCAATGCTTCATCTTATAGGGGATGCAAATCTGCGAGTGCCAGTGGCTCCACTCCCATTCATTTCTATATTCATATCTCAGGAGCGTTTTATGCCTTCTCCAGATCTCTTATGGCAGAATGGTGCTGCCATGCCTGGTTAGTGATGAGTGTTCTCTCTCTCTCTCTCTCTCTCTCTCTCTCTCGCTCTCACTCCCTCTCTCTCTCTCTCTTCTCTCTCTCGTGGTGTCTCTCTCTCGCTTCTCTGTTTTAGGTTTGGTTTCTCCGAAGGTTGTAAGAGGAACGGTTGTTTCCCATTCCTTGCTTACTTCGCTGGATGCGAAGAAACCGAAGCGTGAGCTGATACTTGACCTCGAGGTTGTATCGGCCATCCGTTTAATTTGTGTGACCGAAAAGTGTTGCAGGGTGCGAAATTATCTTACGAGCCGGGCGATGCCTTCTATTTGGTGACGGAGAATATGAGAGAGGAAGTTGACTTCATTCTGGAGAGGTAAGCAGAGAGTCCAGTCTAGAAAGATTGTGATTGGAATGCAGGACGGGGATGCTTGGAGTGGCGGAGAAAGAGTGTGTTCTCTCGCTGTCTGCCAAGACGGCGAAACCCGGTGCTGCCCTCCCTCCCTTCTTGCCCCCTCGCTCTTCTCTTCGACATCTCTTCTCTTTCTGCTTGGATATCCGCCGTGCACCTGGCAGGGTATGTCCATGGATGGACTGCCTGGCATTCTCTCTTCTTCCAGCCTCTCCTCCGTGTCTTGGCCGAGTCTGCTGCTGATGAAACAGAGAAGAGAAGGCTTCTTGAACTCTGCTCAGCTCAGGGAGTCAGGTCGATTCATTGACTTGTTGTTACTTTCCATTTTATAAGGAAGAAAACTTAAATGTTCAGCGAGTTCACTGTGTGTGTCCGCCAAGCCGCGCTGTCGCTCGTTGATCTTCTCCTTGCATTTCCTTCTGTCAATCCCCCAGTTGAACGTCTCATTGGTAACTGTTCAATGATTCCTTTCATTTCTCTAAATGTCTTGATCAGAGCAACTGCCTCGCTTGATGCCCCGCCCCTATTCACTTTCCTCGTGCATCCGGCGGTTTGGACAACGATGGCGATTCGCATTTTCCATTCGGTCAGTGGTTCCTTCTCATTTCATTCTATTCGTTTCTTTCTTTGTACTTTTCAATCTTATCGCTTTATAAGAAACGGCCGTTTGACCATCTTTGATTGTAAAAGAAAAATATACCGTGAAAACTTAGGTACTTTCAGTTTCATGGACGCTGTAGAAAATAGTAGAGTGAATGTATGTTTGAAGGGAGGAGAAGGCGGAGGAAGGGCGGCGCTATGGCAGAGTGGGCGTGGCTAGTAGAGTGAATGTATGTTTGAAGGGAGGAGAAGGCGGAGGAAGGGCGGCGCTATGGCAGAGTGGGCGTGGCTAGTAGAGTGAGTGTATGTTTGAAGGGAGGAGAAGGCGGAGGAAGGGCGGCGCTATGGCAGAGTGGGCGTGGCTAGTAGAGTGAATGTATGTTTGAAGGGAGGAGAAGGCGGAGGAAGGGCGGCGCTATGGCAGAGTGGGCGTGGCTAGTAGAGTGAATGTATGTTTGAAGGGAGGAGAAGGCGAGGAAGGGCGGCGCTATGGCAGAGTGGGCGTGGCTAGTAGAGTGAATGTATGTTTGAAGGGAGGAGAAGGCGAGGAAGGGCAGCGCTATGGCAGAGTGGGCGTGGCTAGTAGAGTGAATGTATGTTTGAAGGGAGGAGAAGGCGGAGGAAGGGCGGCGCTATGGCAGAGTGGGCGTGGCTAGTAGAGTGAATGTATGTTTGAAGGGAGGAGAAGGCGAGGAAGGGCGGCGCTATGGCAGAGTGGGCGTGGCTAGTAGAGTGAATGTATGTTTGAAGGGAGGAGAAGGCGAGGAAGGGCAGCGCTATGGCAGAGTGGGCGTGGCTAGTAGAGTGAATGTATGTTTGAAGGGAGGAGAAGGCGGAGGAAGGGCGGCGCTATGGCAGAGTGGGCGTGGCTACTCATTCTCTCTGCTCTCTTCACGTCGGGCAGCAGATCCAGGTGAATTCCACTTTAAAGGTCCACATTTTCTGGCTCTTCACGGCACTCTTCCTCTTCAGTTGCGTAACCTTGAAGAAGCTAGACAATTTCGTTCTCATTCTACTTCTGGAAAAAGTTGAGGAGGAAGGAATGTTGCAGATCCTAGAGAAAGCGCCAGCTCGGTTCCGGCTGCCCCCCTTGGGCCAGCCAGCTGAATCCGCCCTCTTCTCTCCCCTCATCCTCATCGGGCCAGGCACTGGCATCTCCACTTTCCTCTCCTTCATACAAGAGCTTCTGTTCGTGTCCATCTGGAATTTCTGTTTAACTGACGAGGAGGCAAATTTGCAGAGCGTACAAGCTATCCCATCCCGAAGATTCGGCATTCCTCAAAGTTCCCAGAATTGTCTTCTTCGGATGCAGGGATCGTACGAAAGATTTCATTTACAGGTACGCATTCGCCTTATGGCTGTTGCGAACTATGAGAAAGGAGGGGATTAATGAATAGGCGAAGGGTAGAGAGAGAAGGAAAGAGAGAGGCAGAGAAATAGAGAGACAGAGAATGAGAGAGATAGAGAGACAGAGAATGAGAGGGGGTAGAATGTTATGAGGAGTTATGAGGGAGAGAGGCAGAGAATGAGAGAGCGGGACTGAGACAGAGAGATTGCCTTGCGTTGAGGGATGAGTTGGAGAGTATGCAGCGGGAAGGTATCCTCACGGCCGTTTTCGTGGCCGAGAGTGCGCCTTCTTTGTCTCCCTCGCCACCTCTGAAGTATGTTCAGGATGTACTGAAGAGTCAGGCACAATTGGTTGGTCCATCTTTCTTCATTTATTCGCGCATTCATCATGAAATACGTTTGGAATATTCTTAAGTGACAGGATTTTTTAAAGTTGTTAATTTTTTCATTACTATAGGAGAGCAGAAAATTAGAGATTTTAGGTGATGAATATTTTGTCGCACGTGGAAGCTTCGGAGTGGCCTTCGCGAGTATTCGTGTGTGGAGATGCCAAGGGAATGTCGAAAGACCTCTGGCAGTCCTTCATCGAATTGGTCTCTTCTCATTCTGGTCAGTAAGATATAGATCTCCTTCTCTGTCTTCATCTCGCTCTGCCTCCTCTCTCTCTCTCTCTCTCTCTCTCTCTCTTTCTCTCTCTCTCTCTCTCTCTCTCTCTCTCTCTCTCTTTATCTCTCTCTCTCTCTCTCTCCGCATTTGTCCCAGCTCTTTCGGAATGTTATCTGCCACGGTTTTTAAGGTAAATGACCGTTGCGTTAATTTCCAGGAATGCCGATGGAGAATGCCAAAGAGTTTATGAGCGAAATGAAGAAGGCGGATCGATACATTGAGGATGTTTGGTCGTGATTCCTTTCTCTTGTTTTTCTTGTTACCATTCGTTTTAAAACTGTGATAGTTTAATTGGTATTATCTGGTGTTGTTGCATCTGTTGAGATGAGATGTAGTATTTTGCATATTATGAATGTTTATCAGGTACGCAGAATCTGTGATATGTACATGGGATCTGATAATCCTAAAGCTAGATTGATCTCTCAGTCGGATGAGATATGCTTTAAGAAGGCTAAGTGACAAGGCAGAAGATCGTGACTGTTTCAAGGAGGAGACAATGGAGAACCATTGATGAGTGATGAGGGAGGGGTTCGTAACCGTATTATGGTGGTGTTAAAGTATATTCACTCGATTCATTGGAATTAGTCCTGCGAGGGATTCTAAGGCATTGAATGAGGATCGTCGATCTGGAAGAGAGGATGAGAAAGAGAGGAATCATCTTGCACCACGGCGGCTGTCAACTGAAAGGAACTCCCCTTCTTGGCATGCTCATCTCTTACTCTTACTTGCCTTGTCTGCAGTGGCATCCTGGAGAGGTGGAGGGACTTCGCTGTCGAAGTTGTCCCTTTCTGGGAGCAGGGAGCGAGAGGACTCCGCCTTCAAAGAGTGCAACTACACAACCAGAAAGGGAAAAGAACGAACCACTGGAGCAAGAGCATCGGAGGGAAGAGAAGGCTCGGGCTGAGTGTGCTGCCACGCATTCACACGCCACTCATTCTGCTTCTCTTTCTCCAGGACGAGAGGAGTCTCCATTGCAGATGGGTGTGGCAGGATCAGGGGGATACGCTGCTGCTGAGAGAGAGAGAAAGGAGAGAGAGAGAGAGAGAGAGAGAGGCCGAGGGAGAGAGAGAGAAGGGGGATACGCTGCTGCTGAGAGACCGAGAGAGAGAGAAAGAGAGAGGAGGGGAGACTGCTGGACTGACCTGGTCCTGAGCTGTGTCTGCCTGGTTGTTCTGCATCTCCCCTGCTGCCCAACTCGGCCGCTGGTTCTCGAACCCTCTCGGCACATACCACGGCACTTGGTGGAGCGGCTCCGGCTGTGCAGACTCCGTTCTCTCCTGAGATATTCGAATACACTAATCAGGGCACTACGAGAGAACAGAAAATGAATGGAGCTTCGGTACATGCCTGCGCGGAGTCGAGAGTAGACGGCAGCTGCTGCTGGCCAGCCATGGATTGACCAGCAATGGACTGGCCGGCCATGGACTGGCCGGCCGTGAATTGGCCAACCATGGACTGGCCGGCCATGGACTGCCCGAGGTTCTGTCCAACTTGTCTGCCGAAGTGACTCTGCCACACGGGAGACTCGTCCATTCCTTGAGGCTGCTGCTGCAATCGAAACATTCCTGGTTTGGAATTGCCATATTAGTTGTTGATGCATTTAGTCTCTTCTTTTCTACATACTGAGAGTGTTAGTAAGAGAGTGTTACTACAGAACCTGGAAGAAGACAGCAGGCTGAATGACTTGGCCAGGAGAGGGAGGATAGAAGGCTTCGGGTGGAGGGGCTGCCTCAGAGTGGAAGTTGGGAGGGAAAGGAAGAGAAGCCGATGAAGGAGACATCACTGGGAGGATCCACGCAGGCTGTTGAGACTCAGGAGGAGGGGAGTTGTCTGCTGCCCAGCGAGGCCAAGAGGATCCCTCCGAGTTCAGACCATTCAGGGGCTGTGCCTCCGGCTATTCAAGGAAGAGTGCAGGAAGACAGGAACAAGCACATCATGCGCAATCCATTATCTCTCTCTCTCTTTCTCTCTCTCTCTATTCTCTCTCTCTCTCTTTCTCTCTCTATCTCTCTCTCACTCTCTCTTTCACTTTAAAGTCGTGTCAATCTGTCTCTCTGATCTCGCTTTGTCTCCCTTACCATAACGGGCAGCATTTGCTGTTGAGCTGCGAGCATTCCTTGCAGTGCTTGTGCAGCCTGATCCCCAAACAGTTCCGTCACAACTCTGTTTGGATGAGGACGGTCTGCCTCGTAATGATGAGTAATTCGTAGAGAGGGAGAATCCTGCATTCAGAGAAAACTACGATTGGGAGGGAGAGAATGGGTGAGAGAGTAGAGAGCGAGATAGAGAGATAAAGAGCGAGAAAGGAGAGAGAGAGAGAGAGAGAGAGAGAGATATGATAAACGAAGTGCGACGAATGTAAAACACAAATAAGGGAAAGAATGGGCGGAAGTAACAGACATTCTGTGCCTCCTCCCTGCTGGAATCGCCGTTCTCCGAGTGCCAAGTACGAGGGAAGAAAACGGGTCTCATTGGGCGAGGAAATCTGAAAAGCTTTTCCCTTATCTTCCAATAAAGCAAGCTGCATGCAAGCAGGAAAAGAAAAAGAGAGATAAAGAAAGAGAGAGAGGGCGATAGAAAGAGAGAGAGAGAGAGAGAGAGAGAGAGAGAGAGAGAGGGGATAGAGAGATGGTGAGGGAGAGAGAGAGAGAGAGAGGAGGATAGAAAGAGAGATTGACCTGTCCCATGTCCTAAACTGTGACGACGGTTCGTCCCAATTCGGTCCGAAGAAGTCGGAAGGGGCTCTGAAGAAATGAAGTTCTTTGCTTGGTGAGAAAAGCTCTTCCCTGACATGGCATTCTGCTGGAAGTCCTCGTGTTCCTGTGGAAGAGGGCCGAAGAAAGGACGAGGTGCGTGGATCTCTCCGAAGCCATCTTGGAAGGAAGACGATGACGGATTCAGACGGGACTCCGCGTCAGGACGACGCACCTCAACCACTTCCTCTCTCTCTCTCTCTCTCTCTCTCTCTCTCTTTCTCTCTCTCTCTCTCTCTCTTTCTCTCTCTCTCTCACTCTCTCTCGCTCTGTCTCCCTCACCTCGATGAGGCTGACATCCACTCGTCCATCCAGTCCCACTGCCTGTGCCCGCTCCCTAAGCTTTTCCAGAATAGCCCGGAGGAAGGCAAAGCGAAGATCGACCTGCTGGAGAATGGAAATGAAATGGACGGCTGCTACCCTCAATGCAACAGATTCAAGAGACCCCTCAGATCACAAAGAGTTGTGTTTCATTCCATCCTTTCCACTGCTCATTCTATTACCCTCTCCTATTTTTGTCCAGCCTCGATTGAGGTGCTCTCCCGATGCTCTTCACACTCTAGTGCCATCATGATATGAAGAGTACAGATTTGGCAGAGATAGAAAGGGACGAGAGAGTGTGCACGAGAGAGAGAGAGAGAGAGAGAGAGAGAGAGAGAGAGAAAGAGAGAGGGAGAGAGAACGGGCGAGAGAGAGAGAGAGAGAGAGAGAGAGAGAGAGAGCGGATAAATACAGACAGAGGGAGAGAAAAGGAGAAGAGGATGTCTCTCCAAACAAACATGTTTTCATGAATCAGCAAGAGAATGCGACTGTTGGTGCACCCTTCCGAATACAGTTGGCAAGACTATTTGGGAGCTAGGATTAGCTCCCTTATCTTTTAGGAGGATTGGGCTCTTTTCTCCCTCGCAAATGATTTTTCTCTTTAGTTGTATCTGCCTCCCTTTCTTTGAATCACTCTATGTCTCTACTCTCTCTCTCTCTCTCTCTCTCTCTCTCTCTCTCTCTGTCCTCTCTTTCTGTCTCTCCTCTCTCTCTGTCTCTCCTCTCTTTCTGTCTCTCCTTGCTCTCTCTCCCTCTCCCTCTCTCTTTCTCTCTCCCTCTCTCTCTCTCTCTCTCTCTCTCTCTCTCTCTCTCGCTCTCTCTCTTGGTCTCTCTCCTATCTCTCTGTCTCTCCTCTGGTAGCATTCATTTTTCGATATTATTGCGCGTTCTCACTTCAGAATCATGTTTTTCTATGAAGCAATTAATAATCGAGTTAAGAATTATTAAATGTGCCTATTTTGACGAAAAATGATCGAAATGATCAATATGGTAATATTAGACCAACTGGAGTTTCGCCTGGCGAAGTTCGATCGTTTTTGTTGCTGGGAGTAGCCAATTCATTGTCATTCTCTCGATCTTCTCTGAACAGAAAACGTTCGATAGGACGGCGGAGGATATTCCATGAGAATAGAACGTCAAAAGAGAAGAAAAAGCTTACGAGTTGAGCCGATTGGAGAAGGCTAAACGTTCATCAACGACTGGTGGAACCCCTTCGATCTCTTGCTTCAAACTGGCAGATGGTACTGGCTGAGAAGAGTAAGAGAGGGAGAATCAGATTGAGAGGGAGAGTGAGAGAGAATCACAGGGAGAGAAAGGGTGAAGAACAGGAACAGAGAGAGAAAAGGACGAGAGAGACGAGATTGCTTGAAAGAGAAAGAGTAAAGGGGAGAAATAATTAGTCATCATATATTAAATGAGTTCTGCTATGTGGTTAAGAGAGCCTCTCTGTAAGGATCAAGCAGCCCTCAATGGGGGCCTGCGCCGGCGCAAAATTTTCCGATTCAGTTATCCAAAATTTTATTAGGGGTACTCATACGCACTGTAAAGAATATTAGTAGATCAATTTTGTTATAAAATGTTTTTCCTTGTCTAGGCATGCAAAAGTAAGGAAAAAGTATAATTTGCCATAAATTTCTTTAACATCAATATTTTTCAATTTTCTTTTTTTTATTGACATCTCCGTTGAATTCTAAACGAAAACTCTGTTGATGTATTTGATCAAATGTTATATTTTCATATCGAAAAATAATTTTAAATATTTCAATTTGACCGTTGAATACCTTATACTCAAAACGTTTTGGGTACTATATCTCAAATTGTAGAGCGTTAAAAACTGTATAACATATCTTCTTTTCGTTTCATGTATCCTTCCCTAGGGGGGTTAAAAATAGGCTCAAATACGGGTACCTCGGCGACATCGGATTCAAGGAATGCGTGAAAAAAAGGTTAAATAATTGTTTTAGCATAAAGTGAACCACTTCATTCAATTCAGCGCGTTTTTATTGTCAGAAAAGTTATATATCAAAATTCATTAAACTATCGCTTTCCACGAAAAAAACTCATTTTTCGATTTTGCTACCATGGAAAGAAAATGACCTAAAACTATTCGAATCCCTATATTTTCGACAGATTCAAAGACTACAGAAGGTGAATAGTACTATTTTGTACGCGACAAAATTCTCTACAAAATACCTCATTTACATCTGGATAGGACGTCCCTACCAATGACTGTATCGATTTTCCCATGGCGGTCGCGTCAAGACTGACAGATCAGCATTTTACAACTTTTCGTGCAATCTTAATGTTTCCTACTCATCCAATACACCATTCTGCTCCACGAAGCATCCTGAGGGCAGAACCGATGTTTATTTTGCAGATGCCCGCAAAAGGGTTTGTATGCGCGCGGAATTGAACCTGCGACTTATGATATCCGACGTGCACAACCAATACGCCAAAATTATATTCGCAAATTCATTTCTCGAGACTGCTTTAACCAATTTTAAAGGTTGAACTATCAATCGATAGCTATTTTTTCGCTCTATCGACATAAAAATATCCGCCAAAAAGTGTAAAATGATGGTAAGGCCGAATAAGACGCCAAAATATTCGAACACAAAAAAGTAAATCAAGCAATTTATTCATGAAGAAGTGATGTATGGGAAAGTTGTTCGTATTCGCAAAAGCTATCTAATAGCGTATGAAATGTGGTGATAGGTTGAATATGCGAGAAGTAGAGACTGCGGAACTGGACTCCCAAAAAATTAAACTTGTAAAGCCCCTCAGGGCACTTATCCGGTGCCTAATGGGAAGATAAATAGTGGCTGGCACGGCATATCCTCAATATTGATCTCAATATTGATACTACTTCTCGCCTTATTCAACCTATCACCACATTTCATATGCTATTAGATAGCTTTCGCGAATACGAACAATGTTCCCATACATCACATCTTCATGAATAAATTGCTTGATTTACTTTTTTGTGTTCGAATATTTTGGCGTCTTATTTGATATTACCATCATTTTACACTTTTTGGCGGATATTTTTATGTCGATAGAGCGAAAAAATAGCTATCGATTGATAGTTCAACCTTTAAAATTGGTTAAAGCAGTCTCGAGAAATGAATTTGCGAATATAATTTTGGCGTATTGGTTGTGCACGTCGGATATCATAAGTCGCAGGTTCAATTCCGCGCGCATACAAACCCTTTTGCGGGCATCTGCAAAATAAACATCGGTTCTGCCCTCAGGATGCTTCGTGGAGCAGAATGGTGTATTGGATGAGTAGGAAACATTAAGATTGCACGAAAAGTTGTAAAATGCTGATCTGTCAGTTTTGACGCGACCGCCATGGGAAAATCGATACAGTCATTGGTAGGGACGTCCTATCCAGATGTAAATGAGGTATTTTGTAGAGAATTTTGTCGCGTACAAAATAGTACTATTCACCTTCTGTAGTCTTTGAATCTGTCGAAAATATAGGGATTCGAATAGTTTTAGGTCATTTTCTTTCCATGGTAGCAAAATCGAAAAATGAGTTTTTTTCGTGGAAAGCGATAGTTTAATGAATTTTGATATATAACTTTTCTGACAATAAAAACGCGCTGAATTGAATGAAGTGGTTCACTTTATGCTAAAACAATTATTTAACCTTTTTTTCACGCATTCCTTGAATCCGATGTCGCCGAGGTACCCGTATTTGAGCCTATTTTTAACCCCCCTAGGGAAGGATACATGAAACGAAAAGAAGATATGTTATACAGTTTTTAACGCTCTACAATTTGAGATATAGTACCCAAAACGTTTTGAGTATAAGGTATTCAACGGTCAAATTGAAATATTTAAAATTATTTTTCGATATGAAAATATAACATTTGATCAAATACATCAACAGAGTTTTCGTTTAGAATTCAACGGAGATGCCAATAAAAAAAGACAATTGAAAACTATTGATTTTGAAGCGAGATACATCAAATCACAAATTATCCATACATTTAACTGTTCACGTAAATATATTTTTTGAAAAAAATTTTTTGCCATCTAATCTTGTTACTGGGGCCCAGTGCCATGTCCGGCAACGTTTTCGCTCTCGAAATCCAACATCTGGATCTGGGGCAGGCCCTACTGGAGGCATACGGAGAGGCTCTCTTAAACCTAGACAAAAACAGGAGCAACCTTAGCTTCGCCCATTTGGTTGAATGCCTGAGCGCGGAGAAGGTCGTAACCAAGCATTCGCTGCTTCATCTCAGCCCTGCGAGAAAGAGGGATGAAGAACATGCTAGAGATGTAAGAGAGGAAATGAGAAGAGAGAAAGATACGAGAAAGAGAGAGAGGGGGGACGAGAGAGAGAGAGAGAGAGAGGAGAGAGAGAGAGAGAGAGGAGAGAGAGAGAGAGAGAGAGAGAGAAAGGGAAGTGAGAGACAGAGAGATAGATGTGAGAGAACGAGAGCGACGGAACTAACCATTTGAGACGGAAGAATGCTTCGTCTCTCTGGCGATTGTAGGCGATCTCAGAGAGAGTTAGGGCGAGGAGAAGCATGAAGATGAGGAGGGCGAGACAAGCAAAGGCACCCCGGTACGGAGAGCGAGATCCCGCTCTGGCTTGCAGGATCAACGGAGGGGGAGTGGATGAGGGCAGCGGGGTCGCCTGCACGAAAACCCTACCTCTCTTTACCCTCTCGCTCTCTCTTTCCTAAGATCGCTCCCACTTTCTCCATCTCTCTCCCATTCTTTCTCTCTCTCTCTCTCCCTCTACCATTACTCTGAAGTTTTGAGAATCCAACCTTCTCTGAAATCTCAGATTCCACGACTCCCTTCTCAGTGTCCATCTTGACTTTCTCGTCCAAGCCAACGGTGAACA